>JBCAMP010000201.1:37500-102500 GCA_039654775.1 Spinibarbus caldwelli | reverse complement strand
ACATTGATATATCAAGAGATTTATCCTTCAGGAATTATGCCATTTCCTTGAATTTGCATGGCACTGCTCCTCATTTCTATGGAAAATATTCCATAACTATAGAAAGGCCGTTTAGATGATGTGAGCTGACAAACAAGTCAAGTCAAGTCACCTTTATTTATATAGCGCTTTTAACAATACAGATTGTGTCAAAGCACTTAACAGTATCAAATTGGAGGATAGAGTGTCAGTAATGTATAATAATAAGATTAAACACTCAATTTTCAGTTAAAGGCATTTCATTATTGAATTCAGAGATGTCATTGTCTAGCTCAGTTTAGTTTAAATAGTATCTATGAAATCAAATTGACGATAATCGCTAGAAATTAAGTGTCCCCAACTGAGCAAGCCAGAGGCGACAGCGGCAAGGAACCAAAACTCCCCCTGTGACAGAATGGAGAAAAAAAACCTTGGGAGAAACCAGGCTCAGTCGGGGGGCCAGTTCTCCTCTGGCCAGGATATTATTATTTATTTATTTTTTACTTATTGTTTTAATTAAAATTTTAAATGTATAAATGTATTATATTTCTACTTTTTATATTGTTGCAATTTCTAACAATAATAGTATTATGTAGTTAGGTATTTTATTATATTTTTTAGTTATTTTGTTTTATTTTTATTTTTATTGTATTTTAGTCGAGGTCTTCACTGGGGATATGTCCCCGGGGCTCATCCAGGTGTCCGGCCTCCGCCGACGGTCAGGGTCGCAGACATCATCTCCCGGCGCCGATCCACCATCTGATCCGGACACGGACTGAGAAACAGAATAAGAAAGAAACAGACAAATATTAGCGTAGATGCCATTCTTCTTACAATGTAACGAGTACATCGTGTGTTATGAGGAGTGTTCCCGGTTCCGGTTGATCTAATTAATGCAGCCTAACAATCCTTTAACGGATTTGAATAATAGAAGTGTATTAGTGTGTTATGTGTAAGCCAGGTTAAAGAAATGTGTCTTTAATCTAGATTTAAACTGACAGAGTGTGTCTGCCTCCCGAACAGTGTTAGGTAGATTGTTCCAGAGATTGGGTGCTAAATAGGAAAAGGATCTGCCGCCCGCAGTCGATTTTGATATTCTAGGTATTATCAAACGGCCAGAGTTTTGAGAACGCAGCGGACGTGGAGGTCTATAATGTGATAAGAGCTCGCTCAAGTACTGAGGAGCTAAGCCATTCAAGGCTTTATAAGTAATTAACAAGATTTTAAAATCTATCCGATGTTTGATAGGGAGCCAGTGCAGTGTTGACAGAACCGGGCTAATATGGTCATACTTCCTGGTCCTAGTAAGGACTCTAGCTGCTGCATTTTGGACCAACTCTAGTTTATTGATCAAGCGTGCAGAACAACCACCCAGTAAAGCATTACAATAGTCTAACCTTGAGGTCATAAATGCATGAATTAGCATTTCTGCATTTGACGTTGAGAGCATAGGTCGCAATTTAGATATGTTTTTGAGATGGAAAAACGCAGTTTTACAGATACTAGAAACATGGCTTTCAAATGAAAGATTGCTATCAAACAGCACACCTAGGTTCCTAACTGATGAAGAGGAATTGACAGAGCAGCCGTCAAGTGTTAGATAGTGTTCTAGGTTATTACATGTGGGGTTTTTAGGTCTGATAATTAACACCTCTGTTTTTTCAGAATTTAGCAGTAAGAAGTTACTCGTCATCCAGTTTTTTATATCGACTATGCATTCCGTTAGTTTCTCAATTTTTTGTGTTTCACCGGGCCGTGAAGAAATATAGAGCTGAGTATCATCAGCATAACAGTGAAAGCTAACACCGTGTCTCCTGATAATATCTCCCAAGGGTAACATGTAAAGTGTGAAAAGTAACGGCCCTAGTACTGAGCCTTGAGGTACTCCATACTGCACTTGTGATCGATATGATACCTCTTCATTTACTGCTACGAACTGATGGCGGTCAGATAAGTACGATTTGAACCATGCTAAGGCACTTCCACTAATGCCAACAAAGTTTTCTAGTCTATTCAAAAGAATGTTGTGGTCGATAGTGTCGAACGCAGCGCTAAGATCCAGTAGAACTAATAAAGAGATACAACCACGATCAGATGATAGAAGCAGGTCATTTGTAACTCTAATGAGAGCAGTCTCAGTACTATGATACGGTCTAAATCCTGACTGGAATTCCTCACAGATACCATTTTTCTCTAAGAAGGAATATAATTGTGAGGATACTACCTTTTCTAGTATCTTTGACAGAAAAGGGAGATTTGAGATCGGTCTGTAATTAACTAGATCTTTGGGGTCAAGTTGTGTTTTTTTAATGAGAGGCTTAATAACAGCCAATTTGAAGGTTTTGGGGACATATCCTAATGACAACGATGAATTAATAATAGCCAAAAGAGGATCTATGACTTCTGGAAGCAGCTCTTTTAGTAGTTTAGATGGAATAGGTTCTAACATACATGTTGTTGGTTTAGATGATTTAACAAGTTTATACATTTCTTCCTCTCCTATAATAGAGAATGAGTGGAATTGTTCCTCAGGGGATCTATAGTGCACTATCTGATGCGATACTGTAGCTGACGGCTGCATGGTTACAATTTTATCTCTGATAGTATCGATCTTGGAAGTAAAGTAGTTCATAAAGTCATTAAAGCTGTGCTCTTGGGAAATGCCGACACCTGTTGATGCTTTATTTTTCGTTAATTTAGTGACTATTGAATAAATACTGGGGGTTATGATTGTTTTCTTCTAGAAGAGACGAAAAGTAATCAGATCTAGCAGTTTTTAATGCTTTTCTGTAGGATAGGGTACTTTCCCGCCAAGCTATACGAAATACCTCTAGTTTTGTTTTCCTCCAGCTGCGCTCCATTTTTCGGGCTGCTCTCTTTAGGGTGCGAGTGTGCTCATTATACCACGGAGTCAGACTGTTTTCTTTGATCTTCCTTAAGCGTAAAGGAGCAACTGTATCTAAAGTGCTAGAAAAGAGAGAGTCCATAGTTTCTGTTACATCATCAAGTTTTTCTGCGCTGTTGGATATGCTGAGGAATTGAGATAAATCAGGAAGATTACTTACAAAGCAGTCTTTTGTGGTAGAAGTGATGGTTCTACCATACTTGTAACAAGGAGTAGAATTTACAGTTTTAGCTATATGGAGTTTACACAAGACTAGATAATGGTCTGAGATATCATCGCTTTGCTGCAGAATTTCAACACCACTAACATCAATTCCAAGTGACAGTATTAAATCTAGAGTATGATTTCGACAATGAGTAGGTCCTGAAACATGTTGTCTAACCCCAATAGAGTTCAGAATATCTATGAATGCTGATCCTAATGCATCTTTTTCATTATCGTCATGGATATTAAAATCACCAACAATTAAGACTTTATGTGCAGCCAGTACTAACTCAGATAGAAAATCAGAAAATTCTTTAATAAAGTCTGTGTGGTGCCCTGGTGGCCTGTACACAGTAGCCAGTACAAACATCCCAGGGGATTTATCACTAACGTGTTTCTCTAGATAATGTTATACGCAGCACCATAACTTCAAACGAGTTATACTTAAAGCCTGCCCTCTGAGAAATACTGAGAATATTGCTATAAATTGTAGCAACACCTCCCCCTTTACCTTTTGGACGTGGCTCATTTTTATAGCAGTAATCTTGGGGGTAGACTCATTTAAAGTAATGTATTCATCTGGTTTTAGCCATGTTTCTGTCAAACAGAGCAAATCTAGGTTATGATCATTGATCAAATCATTTACAAATAGTGCTTTTGTAGAAAGGGACCTGATATTCAGTAAGCCAAGTTTTATCAATTGTTTCTCTGTATTGTAAACATTTTTTATTTGTTGAACATCAATTAAATTGTTACTATTACTTTGGTTTGGACGTTTTCTGTATTTTCTAGTACGGGGAACAGACACAGTCTCTATAGTGTGATATCTAGGTGAAGGAGTCTCTACGTGCTGAGAATTAACTGACTTCTGTGACGTGAGGTGGCTAGCAGACGGTCGGTTTAGCTAGTCTGTCTGCTTCCTGACCTGGGCCCTAGTTAGTCAAGTACGAACTCTAAGACTATGTGCCATATTTCTAGAGAGAAGAGCGGCACCACCCCAGGAGGGATGAAGACCATCTCTTTTCAACAGGTCAGGTCTGCCCCAAAAATTCTTCCAATTGTCTATAAAGCCTATGTTATTCTGCGGGCACCACTTAGACATCCAGCCATTGAGTGACGACAGTCTGCTATGAATCTCATCGCCACGGTAAGCAGGGAGCGGACCAGAGCATATTACAGTGTCTGACATCGTACTTGCAAGTTCACACACCTCTTTAACATTATTTTTAGTGATCTCCGACTGGCAAAGTCGAACACCATTAACGCCAACGTGGATAACAGTCTTACTGAATTTACGTTTAGCATTAGCCAGCACTTTTAAATTTGCCAAGATGTCAGGCGCTCTGGCTCCCGGTAAGCATTGGACTATGGTGGCTGGTGTCTCTGTTTTCACGTTCTGTACAATAGAATCGCCAATAACTAGAGCACTTTCATCAGGTTTCTCAGTGGGTGCATCACTGAGTGGGGAGAACCTGTTTGATGTTCTGATCGGAACGGAAGAGTGGTGCTTTGACCTGCGACTATGCCGCCTCAAAGTCACCCAGTTGCCCTGCTGCACGGGCTCTAATACCGGAACCGAACAATGTACAGGAGTCCCTGAGCTAGTCGCATCCAAAGCAGTATCTACAGCCCTCACATTCTTACTATCCTCAACTAAAGTTTGGATGCGTGTCTCTAGTTCTAAAATCTTCTCTGTCAGCCTAACTATTTCCCTGCATTTATCACATGTCTGACAGAGACAGATAAACTGTACATGTGGCAGGCGGTGCAAACAACAATAGCAGGAGAAGAAGCCATTACTCACCGTGATTGATGAATAATACCAGCTTAACTTACCACTTACCACTGCTGTTTGATGAACTCGTGAAAAACGGAGCGAGAGAGAAATGAAAACGGAGTGAAAAAAAGAGAGAAAAAAAGAAAACAATAATAGGCGCGAATAGAAACTCGAATTGAACCACGAGTAACAAGCTAACCGGCTAACGAATGCTAACGCGCTGCACACGTGGTTTTAAAAGCGAACGATCAAATTAGTTAGATTAGTTTGATAGATAATACCAGAAATATGGTGGGAATTAAGTTATATATTATCACTTTAAACAACAGAGAGTGAAAGTAAGGTAAAGATTCAATAAAAAGCTGAGCTACAAAACACTGTCTGATTGATCCAAACACGCGGTCGCTCTCATTCCTCCTGCTCATTCACTGATCTGAGCAGCTTTTAGTCAAAATCTCAAATTTCACTGATGAAAATGAAGATTTTGTGGGTTTTTGTGCATCTGAAATACACAAGAAAACAAACGCTTGACATTTGCATCAATCTGCACTCCAGGGTTATTATAGGTATCTAAAACTGAAACTAAACTAAAAACACTAAAACACATTTTTTTGTTACTTGAAATTAAGTAATCGTTAACTGAAATAAATTAAATATGAAAAACGTTTTAATTGAGCTAAACTATATGTATATAAAAAAAACACACAACTACTAAAAATGTCAAAAACACAACAGAATTACAAAAACTTTTAATTAAAATTAAAATTAAAAATATAAAAGATTATTCAAAATACTAATAAAAGCTGTAAAGGCCCATTTTAAAAAACTAAATTTAATAAAAACAACAAAAACAAACAACCAAATTACTAAAACTAACTAAAATTAAAACGAAAACATAAAATATAAAACTGATTTAAAATAATAATAAAAACTAAAACTGTATCTCAAGGATACTAAAATTATACTCTGATTTATTTTGGCATATTTCCCTAATTTGCACAGTACCTGTTCAGTCATGAAGATAATGTTAAAGTACAATAACTAGAAAAAAAAAAGTTTGCAATCCATTTTTTTATATATATATATATATATATATGTATAATTTGTGTAATTTGAATGAAACAGGATATTACCAAGAAAAACAATCTCCCGAACTGATCAAATGGTGAAAGTGTCTCTATATGAAAGCGGTTAATTAATAATAGGTATTGATGATGTGAGATGGAAGGAAAGTCGTTTTTGGAGCAAGTTGTTACATTTTGATTAAAGATTATGAAGATGAACATTTATTTCTGTAGAATAATGTCACTGATGAATCGTTTACAATCAGAGTAGGACATAAGTTGTCACGGTAAATAGAGTTCATTTTGATTTCATGCTGACTATAATATTTAACAGCACGCTTCATCTTGATCTTCTGTCTTAAATTTAAATCAAACTATGAGTTTTAGTCGTTTGCTAGGAATTCTCGGTCGAGCACCAACTAACTCGTGCAGTTACTAGCTGTTCATCTGAACATGCTGTGGATCATCCATCACTTCAGTAAAGAGCTGAGACTGTAGAAGTCATCATTTGGCCTCTTTGCCTCGCCGTGTCCTCAGGGCTCAGTCTGGACTCCTGCTCTCATCATGTATGAAGATAACGGGGTGAAAGAGCACATGTCTTCAGGGAACACATACTCATGCTCATCTCTGACACGACGCTTGACCTTCCAAGAAAGAGAGCTTCAAAATCTGTGCATATTGCTTCATGCTTGTGGATGACTAACATGATACTCAGGGTTTAGTTCAGGTGATGCTTTCCAAACAGCACTGAGTGATCAGGAATAAAACTGTCAGATGAACAACAGCAGCTGTGAAAGATGGAGATTAATGAGGCTGAGCAGATCAAGTCAAGTCAAGTGTATTTGTGTAGCGCAGCTTTACAGAAAATCACACTGTTATGATGACAATCTTGTTCTAGTAAGAGATTTAAAAATTTGTCAGTTTTGCACGATAATAAGAGATTTAAATATCGGTTGGTTTAGTTCTATTAAGATATTTAAACATCAGTCGGTTTTATATGATTAAGAAATATAAATATCGGTTGGTTTTATACGGTTAAAAGATTTAAATATTGGTTGTTTTTGTTCTGTTAAGACATTTAAACATCAGTCAGTTTTATATGATTAAGAAATATAAATATCGGTTGGTTTTATACGGTTGAGATTTAAATATTGGTTGTTTTTGTTCTATTAATATATTTAAATATAGGTTGGTTTTGTTTTATTAAGATATTTAAACATTGGTCGGTTTTATATGATTAAGAAATTCAAATATCAGTTGGTTTTATATGATTAAGAAATTTAAATATTGGTTGGTTTTATACGGTTAAGAGATTTAAATATTGGTTGTTTTTGTTCTATTAAGATATTTAAATATAGGTTGGTTTTGTTCTATTAAGATATTTAACACATTGGTCGGTATTATATGATTAAAAAATTCAAATATCGGTTGGTTTTATATGATTAAGAAATTTAAATATCAGTTGGTTTTGTTCTATTAACATTTTTAAACATCGGTTGGTTTTATATGATCAAGAAATTTAAATATCGGTTGGTTCTATACGGTTAAGAGATTAAAATACTGGTTGTTTTTGTTCTATTAAGATATTTAAATATATGTTTGTTTTGTTCTATTAAGATATTTAAACATTGGTTGGTTTTATACGATTAAAAAATTCAAATATCGGTTGGTTTTATATGATTAAGAAATGTAAATATCGGTTGGTTTTATACAGTTAAGAAATTTAAATACTGGTTGTTTTTGTTCTATTAAGATATTTAAATATAGGTTGGTTTTGTTCTATTAAGATATTTAACCATTGGTCTATTTTATATGATTAAGAAATTCAAATATCGGTTGGTTTTATATGATTAAGAAATTTAAATATCAGTTGGTTTTGTTCTATTAAGATATTTAAACATCGGTTGGTTTTATATGATCAAGAAATTTAAATATCGGTTGGTTCTAAATGGTTAAGAGATTAAAATATTGGTTGTTTTTGTTCTATTAAGATATTTAAATATATGTTTGTTTTGTTCTATTAAGATATTTAAACATTGGTTGGTTTTATACGATTAAAAAATTCAAATATCGGTTGGTTTTATATGATTAATAAATTTAAATATCTGTTGGTTTCATACAGTTAAAAGATTTAAATACTGGTTGTTTTTGTTCTATTAAGATATTTAAATATAGGTTGGTTTTGTTCCATTAAGATATTTAAACATTGGTCGGTTTTATATTATTAAGAAATTCAAATATCGGTTGGTTTTATTTGGCTTTAACTCCAACACAGTTCAAACTGGACTACACGTACACACTGCACTAATACATCAATCTATCTGCTACCACTGGATACCATCCAATGCACACCCATGACATTTGCGTATCCAGCTTACGTATAATCTACTGCACCTTTGCATATTATTGTGTGTATATATGTGTACATAATGTAGAATGTGTACATACGTGTATAATTGTGTATTGACAACTGTATGTATGTTTAATAGTACACTGTGTGTACTGAGTATCTGTATGTGTATATTGCACATTGTCATCTGAAGTATGTAATGGTACTGTCTATATGTTAATTGTTTCTGCACTGTCTGGAGCACGCTCTCAAGAATTTCACTCACCAAGGCACACGTGCCGAGATGATGTGACAATAAAAGTGATTTGATTTGATTTGATTTGTTTTATATGATTAAGAAATTTAAATATCAGTCAGTTTTATACAATTAAGAGATTTAAATACTGGTTGTTTTTTTCTATTAAAATATTTAAATATAGGTCAGTTTTGTTCTATTAAGAAAATCAAATATCAGTCGGTTTTGTTTTTGTAACGGAAGAGGACTGGACACAACAGGTTAGTAAAAGCAAAGGTGTTTATTTTAAGCACAGAGAGTTCGGGTGATGAATCCAGGCAATAACACAGTGTGTAGTAATGTTGTAGAGAAGTTCTTGAGCTTGGATGAGTGGATGATCTTTGTATCGGATTGTTACAGGAACTGGAACGGACATGGGAGGAAGCACACACCTCAGTCTTCCGGAGCCTGGGAGAGATGGGAGAACTGGAGACACAGGAGGGACGAGGAGTCACTAGGAGGAACACAGGGGGTAAGTAGAGCAGGTAAGTATTCAATGTAGGTATAGCAAGTCAGAGAGTCCTCTACGTATGAACGAGATCGGACAGTGAAGGTGTCTGAGGTGTGTGCTTATATGCTGCAGGTAATGAGGTGCTTGATTGAAGACAGGTGTTCAGTACTCAGGTGACAGGGATCGTTGTGATTGGGTGGTGATGGAACCTGGCTGATCCGTAACAGTTTTGTTAAGAGATTTAAATATTGGTTGATTTTGTTTTGTTAAGAGATTTAAATACTGGTAAATTTTGATCTATTAAAAAGTTAAATATTGGCTGGTTTTGTTCTGTTATGAGATTTAACTATCGGTCAGTTTTGTTCTATTAAGAAAGTCAAATATCAGTCGGTTTTGTTTTGTTAAGAGATTTAAATATCGGTTGATTTTGTTTTGTTAAGAGATTTAAATATTGGCCAGTTTTGATCTATTAAAAAAGTTAAATATTTGTCTGGTTTTGTTCTGTTACGAGGTTTAAATATCGGTCAGTTTTGTTCTATTAAGAAAGTCAAATATCAGTCGGTTTTGTTCTATTAAGAAAGTCAAATATCAGTCGGTTTTGTTTTGTTAAGAGATTTATATATCGGTTGATTTTGTTTTGTTAAGAGATTTAAATATTGGTCAGTTTTGATCTATTAAAAAGTTAAATATTGGCTGGTTTTGTTCTGTTATGAGATTTAAATATTGGTCAGTTTTGTTCTGTTAAGAAAGTTAAATATCAGTTGGTTTTGTTTTGTTAAGAGATTTAAATACAGGTCACTTTTGTGAGTTTAAATATTGTTCAGTTTTGTTTAGTTAAGTTAATTAAATATCAGACAATCTTGTTTAATTTGGAGATTTAAGCGTGGGTTGGTTTTGTTCGATTAAGAGAATTAAACCAGTCAGTTTTATTCTAGTAAGAGATTTATTCCAGTAAGAGATTGTTTTTGTTTGATTAAGAGATTTTGGTTGGTTGGTTTTGTCCACAGCAAGAGTAAGCAATTCACAAAAAGTATTAATAAAGTATTTATAAATTCATGAATAAAAATACAGTTGTCACAGGTGAAAATCTGCCTGCATTAATAAAGTTTAATATTTTCTAAATGTAAATATTTAACTGACAATGTTGAGAAATATAGAGCATGGCTTAAATTTACATTAGTAATGTCTCTAACTTCAGGCAGAATTACTATATTGTGATGGTGTTCCTTATGGTAGTTGAAAATTACTTTTATTGTGGTAAAGATTTTGGCCGTATCACACAGCTCTAAGTAATTTGAACAGGCAGCTGCTAGAAACTCAGTACATAATAATTTAAGTGATTCATGAGTCAGGATAAATATCACACATAACATCTACAGCTCGTCTGTCCGCTCCCTATAGAGTCTATCCTGAGGAGTCGACGGACAGATGCTGGGTTTGGGCTGAAGCAGCAGGGATAATGGATTTAGCTCTGAATCGCTGGAATGTCTGTATCGTTTGGATGCATCTGTGAAAACAGTCAGACTGCATCAGAGAATGTTCGTTTGGGTTTCTGGTGTGGCATATGCGTCGTTCCGATCATAGGAAGGGAATGCGTCTGTCCCACAGGATCTCAAAAACATCTTCTGAATGAAGAATCAAGGGAAGTTGCAGCAGTAGCCAGTCGTTTCCGATGCGTCTCGCATTGCATTTCCATTTATGGGCAGTGAGGAGTATTCAGAGGTTGATTCGACGAGCACATCTGTGCGTCTTACATCACCGATACTCTGTTTATACAGACTTTCACATTCTCTTTCTGCTGCCAACATCTTCATCATAAATGCCCCGGAAAGCCATTTAGTAAATACAAAGGAATAAACAATAAAGAAAAGATTCATGTGAATGTTCCTTCAGATGTCTGATCTATCTGAACTGTAAATACATGTGAAGAGTGTGAGTCGGAGGTCAAAGGTCGTTCTGATTCACTCACCGCCTGTGTATCTTCAATATCACAGCCCATGAAATCACAGCTGCTCACTGTTGCTCAATCTTTAAGGGCCAGAAACTCATAAAATATAATGCGATCATTGGATGGAGAGCCGGTCGTTTACAGCGCCAATCTTTCCCGTGAAGTCATGAAGATCTTGATGATTGCAAACACTGTTCCCTTTTATTTGTCCTGTTTCTAAACACACTCTTCATCAAGCTCAGCATTTGGCAACCTGGTGGAATAATAAACATTATATCAGTATATCATATTTATTAGTTGATTGTACGCGATGAAACACTATACCTTTTAAAAGACCGGAATCAAATTTTTACGATTTTGAAAGGATTTTATACTTTAAAGCAGTGTCTGAAAATATTAAGTTGAGGAAAACATCAGACCTTCAGAACAAACAGTGAAGAAACTCTGAGATGCTTCAGATCTTCAGACTCCATCTGAAAAGAGTCAAATGGGCAGAAGGACATGAGGAATGGACGGTTTACGACTAGAAAAGGGTGCTACAGATGAATGATGTGGAAATAATGGAACACTAAAACCTGTAAGATTCAATTAAATTTCTGCAGAAACCGTCAGATGAAACTTATAACTAGAACACGTCAAGATCTTCAGAAGAAGATGAACAGAGAGACTGATAAACACAGCTGTTATCTGAAATATAAACATTTATTAAATTGTACAAACATTTATTAAAATGTGCTATAACTTCAATCAGCAATTAAATGCATCATTAGGGAAAAATAATAAAATAAATACATTTATTATTATCATTGTTAATAAAAATGTAAAAATGAAAGAAAATTACAGATTCCAAACTCAGCATATATTATATGTGTCTTACCTTGATCAATCAAATGCAGGATTGGTGAAAAAAAGAATAATAAAATAAAATGTTTTTTTTTCTTTTAAATGAAAGAAAATCAGGGATTCCAACCTCAACATTTATTAAATTATATGTGTCTTACCTCATCAATTAAATGCATCATTGGGGGAAAAAATGATAAAATTAAAAAAAAAAAAACCTGAAAGAAAGAGAAAAAAATAAAAGAAAAAGAAAAAAGAAAATCAGGAAATCTGAACTATATACACTACCAGTCAAAAGTTTTTGAACATTAAGATTTTTAATATTTTTTTAAAGAATTCTCTTCTGATCACCAAGCCTGCATTTATTTGATCCAAAATTCATTGAAATATTTTTACTATTTAAAATAACTGTTTTCTATATGTATGTATTTTAAAATGTAATTTATTCCTGTGATTTTGAATTTTCAGCATCATTACTCCAGTCTTCAGCGTCTCAGGATCCTTCAGAAATCATTCTAATATGCTGATTTGCTGCTCAAGAAACGTTGATTATTATTATTATGTTGAAAACAGTTTTAGTCAAATTTTTTCAGGGTTCTTTGATGAATAGAAAGTTAGAACAGCATTTATCTGAAATAGAAATCTTTTGTAACATTATAAATGTCTTTATCATCACTTTTGCAGAAAGTCAAAATCATCACCCCCCAAAATCTTACTGTTTTGACTGGTAGTGTATATATATATATATATATATATGCATCTTTCATATCTCATTATGCAATGTTAGACCTAATCTAATGCCATCTAAAGCATTTCTAAACATGTTTTCTCACTTGCAGAATATTCAGGCTTCATGTTCACTGGACTCAGTCTGAAATCAAGCATCTATCATCATCAACAAGAGCAGGAGCAGCAGATAAATCCACTAGTTTGGCATCGGCTTTGGGCAGAGTGTGAAGCCTTGAAGACACAAGCGCACTGGCATCAGTAACGCTCAGGAATCACGCTCCTCAAATATGGGTCAGAAGCTCAGAGGAACCCAGCTGAGAAAAGTAAAGCAGGATCATTCATCGAGCGGGTGAAAGATGATGCCAAAGCTCGACACACACGTCTGCTGAACTGATTTATGCGCAGCCTGGTGAAGTCTGCGGCTTCCAGCGTTTGCTTTCACAGAGAACAGATGCCTGTGTCAGAGCAACAGCTTGTAATTTACCTCAATATAAAGATCTGCCGTAATAAATGCTGTTCAAAACCACCGTACGACTCGTCCAGGAGATGCACAGAGAGGCCGTTCACGCTCACAGAATCTGAATCAGTTAGAAGCCCAATAAAATGTGTTGAAAAGCACGTCTTGGTCTTGATCTGGACCGTCTCCAAACATTAAACAGCTCTGAGTTTCAAACATTCTTACAGAAACTGAGAGCTCAGATCATTCCAGCATCGGCGTTTGGGATTTTGTGTTCGTGAAAGATTAAAATCTCTCACATCAAATGCTCCTTGAAATGTTTCCCTAAGATGCACAAGTTCCTCAAGACCAATTGTCCTTGTGTGTGTTTTTTTTGGGCCGCTGGAGTTGCAGGAATCTAGAAGCTGAATATAAACAGAATTATGCAACATGGAAAGAGCTGTTGTTAAAAATATACTGAAGCAGTTCAGAGCTGTAATGTGAACTAATGCATCTTTACCTGAGAGACTGAGCGCGTGCTTGTCCTCATTGAGTGTCTTTATCATTCATATACTGACAGGAATCACATTTCAATAATGTTACTGACCAACAGCCTGTCAGGGTTCTGTCCCTGTTGGCTTTAGCCTGGCCCAGTTTGTTTAGCATTTTCCCACCTTGTATTTAATAGAGAACTTTGACTTGAAGCGGTCTGAGTTTGGGTTTTTCCAGAGAACCCAGCAGACAGCACTGAAGTCAGAAGTCAGAAAGAGCTTTATTGCCAAGTATGTTTGCGCATACAAGGAATTTGTTTTAGTGTCACAAGCTTCCAGTACTCAGAGACAACAACTACAACAACACACAGACAATAAAAAATAAGATGAGAATAAGAATACACATACGTAAATATAAATAAACAAAAAAATATTGCAATGGATTGTTCCAATTTCTAGGTCCTAACCTCCAAGAAAACATCCTGAATATTTCGTTGTATGAATATCTGATCATGCAATGCATCAAAATAAAGATCAGACCCTCTACTTTCAAACAAGCAGACAACTGGAAGTTGAAATGCATGGCTTCGACCCATTGTGGTAATTAACACATGGATTTACACTATTAGTTAATATAATACGTTATTAGGGAATTAATACATTATGACACATTTAGCTAATAGCAATTTATTGATTACTTAATCTATGAATCATATAGTGTTCATTAGTTGCTGATGCAGTAATCATTAATAAATGGGTTAGTTTTTCATGAGTTATATATTCACTCATGATTATCTGTGCATTAGTTAAGCATGAATCAATGCATATTTGTGCACCCGTATTGTAAAGTGTTAAGGTCCTTTTACTCTGAGTCTGAAATTTTTTATTTTTTTCTTTCAGTATTCGTCATCCTTTCCTATCAAAATGCTTGAAACGAACCTGGTCCGATTTTTTTTATAACGGATGAAAGTTTCGGAGGCAGTGTGTAAACATGATTAGCACAACATGAGGTTGTATTTATTTTTTAACGTGCGAAAATTTTGGACAAGAATTTCGGACTCAGTGTACAAAGATCTTTACCGTTTTCATTGATATGCGGGTAGTTTTGATGATCGCATTATTTTCCATATGCATATGCTTACATATGAGATCGCTCATTTCTGCGTCTTCCTGGACTGTGTTTTTGATCTGCACTTTCTAGACTCATTCAGGAGATACGTAATAGCGCCCCCTAGCGTATAACAGTGAAAACACGGAAACCCGGAAAATTCTGTGTTTGGCGGGGAAAGAGTTAATCAAGCACACCTGATTCATCTCATCTCTGCATCAAGTTCAAGACATTAATGCTGCATCCTCACACCTCGCTCTTACGAGTCTACATCCCTCCAGAATACTAAAGTCGGTAATTGAGCGAAGCCTCGTGGCACCATCACAAAGAGACACAAAATCACTTTCCAGAACCTCCTCATTCACTGTTCCTCACTGGTGGAATGATTTCTCCAACCCTATTCAGAACGCCTTGACAACATTCAAGAAGTTTAATTCCTGGGGCTTCATTTATAAAGTGTGTGTACGCTCAGATTTGATCGTAGAGTGTGCATATGCTTAAATCCATGCCAGTGCTCATATTTGTCAAAAACTGGCTTTGACGTGGAAAAGTGCTTAGCGTCACGTCACGTTTTCTTGTTCGAGTACTGCAGGTTTTTGAAAATGTAAGCTGTTCTTGCACCTCGCTGTTCTAAATGAAAGAATTTGGATGATGACTGGTGATCTTTTACATGTTAATAATATTAATTAGGAGTCGTTTACAAGGCAGAGAGCTGAAACCATTTATTTGCTCGCAAGTTCAGGATCGTTTGTGATTCACATCTGAACGAGACGCGTACGTGCGTTTTCTGTACGTACGTTCATTTTATGAATCACATGTACGCATATTTGAGAGATGATCGTAAAATCATTTTTCGGATGGTTTCTGTGCAACATTTTATAAACGAGGCCCCTGGTCCTTTGGATCCTCTCTGGTTCATCCTTGTGTTGTGTTTTTTTCCCCTTCCTCCAATGCTTTGGTCTTCCAATCTGTCCTTGTCGGTCTTGGTTTGGTGTGCTTTCGTGTTTCATGGTGGTGTGTTTCTGTCTTGTATTTGACGCCAAGGTTCTGTCACAGAACTCAGAATAAACCCAACTGAAGTGACAGAACCCTGGCGTCAAATACACTCGTATGGTTCTGATGCAGCTTCAAGTGTTCTCAGACAGGAGCGCTCTTGTTCTTCTTGTATGTGTGAAGCGTCGTGTCTGGATCTGGTTTCAGTTCAGTGTTGGAATATTCATTCTCCACGGTTAGTTTTTTCACGGGTTGAGTGTTCATTCCCTCACTGTGGGCGCTTATGTTAATTTTTTTTGCATGGGCCGGTGCTCTTGTGTTGATGGTGTATCATGTGGATTGTGAGGTTTTCATTGGCTGTGTGCATTCATATCATCATGTTTTGTCAGCACATGGCTTTTTTGTGTGTGTGTTTATATGTGCCTGTGTTCCCCGTCTGTTGTTTAACCCTGCCTTTAACTCGGTGTTGTTATTATCTGATTATTGGTTAATTTAGCCCACCTGTCCTTTCTCGTTACCCTCCTCATTTCCTTCGATTTATTCCACTTGTGTTTCGCATGAACGTACCTGCTCCTAGTCAAGTCTAGTTGTCTTGCTTGTTATTTGCTTCTTTGTTATTTAAGGTTTGGTTTCTTCTTTTGTTCATTTTGTTTCCAGCCCTGTTGCCGGTCGTCTGGCCCTGTTTGTTTTGCATTTTTTCCTTTTATTTAATAAAGAACTCTGAATCGAAGCAGTCTGCGTTTGGGTTCTGTCCTCCTCACCTGACACGACCAACCAAACCTCGACATTAAACACTTCAAACGGATCTGAGAACAACTGGATCTGGTCATTTTTATTTGCTGACATTTTAATTAAGAATCCATTTTCACTACAAACTAAATCGATCAATATAATCCCTGTTCTTGATCATGTGCAAAAATGAACATCCTAAATGAAATTAACCTCCTCCTCATCTTGTTAATTTCCACAATAATAACTTTAAAATATATATTTTTATTCCAATTATTATTATTATTTTTTGATAATTAATGATAATCTATGTATTTTCTGTTCCACATGTAATTTTATTTTATTTTAATAATATTTCATGATAATTAGCTTTGGTGTTTGAATATCTTATGTATTTTTATTGTTTTAATAATATTTAATGATAATAAATTTTGGTATTTGAATATCTCTAAATCAAACATCTATGTATTTTGTGTTCCACATGTATTTTTATTTTATTTTAATATTGATTCATGATAATTAACTTTGGTGTTTGAATATCTTATGTATTTTGTGTTCCACATGTATTTTTAGTTCTTTATCTAGAGTGGAATGTTCGTGACATGAAGAGTGGAATAAAACCGATGACTCAAGCACATTGTTAAAAATAGAGGAACGGGATCATTGGAAACACATGAAGCTCCGTCCAGCGCTCAGACTGAGTTTACTGGAACATGCAGAAATCTGAGGAATGTTCCATCTTTAACTCTTTATGACAAGTGGTCAATCAGAGGAGGGTGATGGGAATGATCCGCTTCAGCTGCAGATCCGTGTGTTTGAACGGGCCGAGGGTGTTACGGTAACTCTGATCCCGAGGGAAGCCGTTCATCAGAGGAACGTCAGGAATGTCTTTGAACACGAGCCACGTCACTCGACGTCACGCTCCAAATCCAGCTGCTCCTCAGACTCCTAAAAATCAGCAGAAACAAAAAAATTCATGTTTCCAGCAAACTCTGCTTATGTGTGTCCCTGGAGCACAAAAGCAGTCATAAGCAGCACAGGTATATTTGTAGCAATAGACAACAATACATTGTATGGGTCAAAATTATCCATTTTTCTTTTATAACAAAAATCATTAGGATATTAAGATCATGTTCCATGAAGATATTGTGTAAATTTCCTACCGTAAATATATCAAAACTTGATTTTTGATTAATAATATGCATTGCTAAGAAATTCATTTGGACAACTTTAAAGGTGATTTTGATTTTTTTGCACCCTCAGATTCCAGATTTTCAAATAGTTGTATCTCAGCCAAATACTGTCCTATCCTAACAAACCATACATCAATGGAACGATTATTTATTCAGCTTTCAGATGATGTATAAATCTCAATTAAAAAAAAAAAAAATCGACCCTTATGACTGGTTTTGTGGTCCAGGGTCACAAATTCACTCAAAAGAGCCAGAAAACTCTGGAAAATCCTACATTATAACACAATCCCATTCCCATCGCTTATTACACAATCACAAGAAGAAATGGAGAGTGTTGGAGAAGATGAAACCACTGAAAGCTCACTGAATAATCTGAGTCAGAGAAGAGTAAAGCAACAGCAGATCTCTCCTCAACAACGCGGTTCATGTCTGCCGCCAAAAAACTGCTGTACAGTTTACTTTGAAGCAATATGAAACTATCTGAAACCACTGCATGTAAATCTCTCATTACGCTCTCGTTAGGCTAACTGAGACTTCTTATAGCACTTGCATATTATTGCTCTTTTGTTGGTTTTGATTGCTTCTATTGTCATCATTTGTAAGATGCTTTGGATAAAAGTCTCTGCTAAATGACTAAATATAAATGTAAATTCAATACATTATACAGATACATTTCTGAACAATTTTTTGTAGGCCTGTCAATAAATGTAAGTGTAACAAGGTGGGGAAAATCAACCAAAAAAGCACAAAAAATATAAAAAGTTTTTATAGCCTTTTATAAGTCTAGTCCAATGCAATGACATTAACTAGCATTTTTGGGAAAAATCAAATCCTCTCCAGGTCAAAATGACCAGAACACAAGATGAAACTTTAAAGTAAAAAGACAGAAATGGTATTTTCTTGTAAAACGCACTCTAATAATCTTTGATTTACCCACTATACTTCATTTTTTAATGTAGTACTAGTGATGACTGACTTAAAATAAATCACTAATAAACCAGCAGCAGTGAGACGGGGAGTTTGTGTCAAACATCAATCATCTGTGATAATGATAATGATAATCATCTGTAATAATGTTCTGGAGGATCAGTTTTGTTTGATTTGTCAGCACAATCTCCATTGTGTGAAGTTCTGTAGAAATAAATGTGACTTGATTCGCTCGTTCTGTTTGAAAAGCATCACATATCACACAGTGGATTCATGATGAGATTTACAAAATCATCAAATATAATTGAATTCATCGCCTGCTGCTTGCAATTCTATTTCAATGCAAATCAAATTCAGTTCAGAATTTACATGCAGAAAATAACTGCGTGGAAAGTAACTTCTCTATAAAGCAGAACCAACATGAAGAATCCATAAACATCACAACCCAGGAGAAAAACAAGTGCACTTCCATAATACACTAAAAATGATTCTTTAGTACTTCATAAGATAAACTTAAGATCATCTAAGTGTACTCAACTCTGCTATTTTGGGACACCATGAATATGAACTAAAATCTGCTTTTAACATACTATCTTTGTATTTAAAAAAAAAATATTTAGTCACCACTTGAACCCTCTTTCATACACTAGTACACTCAAATGGTGACCAAATACATTTTTAAAATACAGAGATAGTATGTTAAAAGCGGATTTTAGTTCATATTCATAGCGTTTCAAAATAGCAGAGTTGAGTACACTTAGATGATCTTAAGTTTATCTTAAGAAGTACTAAAGAATCATTTTTAGTGTATTAAGTTCAAAATTAGTGCGTGAAAATAGAGCACTTTAAGTACATTACGGAAGTGTACTTTTTTTCACCTGGGAAAGAATGAAACTATTTTCAAAATGTTCAAATGCTCAAGGATTTTTGTTTTAGAAAAAAAAAAGAAAAAAAGAAGCATTTTCTGTAAAGCTACTTTGAAACAATATGTATTGTTAAAAGCACTAAATAAATGTCCATTAAAAAAGTAATCAAACATTAAGATTTATCTTTAATAATAGTAACTAATATTTTGAATGCTTTCATACTCGTCTTTGTACGATCTCTATATTCTTGAAGAAACGTCAGAGCAGGAAAGATCTTCCTCCTGACTTTAACCTCCATTTATTCAGCAGAGGAATTTATGAGTCTCTCCTGAGACGATCATATTTCAGCCTCGAGCCGAGAGAGAGAGAGAGAGAGAGAGAGAGAGAGAGAGAGAGAGAGAGAGAGAGAGAGAGAGAGAGAGAGAGAGAGAGAGAGAGAGAGAGAGAGAGAGAGAGAGAGAGAGAGAGAGAGAGAGAGAGAGAGAAGCAGACTACTGTATGAACTCACAGCTGAAGCGTGTTCATGTGCTTGACTTTCACATCACATCTGTGTTTCTGTTCAGAAACGCTTCATTCTGCTCCTCTGATCCGAGTGTTGCTCAAACACAAATGAAGAGTTCATATGCAAAAACAGATGACTCTGTTTTTATCAAATTTCAAAAATCATGGTTTTTCATTGTGCATTCCAATTAATCCCAATCAAACTGCAGTTGGGTTATTTTGATTAAGTTAAAAAAATAACTAAAAAATACAGCTAACTAACACATTAAAACATGATAACATAATAAAAAAACATGTTTTTCTGCAAATAAACTCTTCAAATAATCCAACAGATCAAAACATCCGTCAAACTGCATCAGATACAGAGTTACGTGCAACAGAAGAGCTGTGATTAGTATTAGTTTCACACATGCATCAGATGCACTGAATCTTCACAAACATTCTGAAACACTGCAAAAAATGATTTTCTTAGTATTTTTGTCTTGTTTTGTAGTATAAATATCTAAACATTCTTGAATCAAGTTGACAAGCAGGTGCAGCGTTTCACTAAACCATAGGGTAAGGCAGTGGTGTAAGGCAGGGGATGGGAGGGGAGCACAGTTATGATGAATAAAAAATCCCACGGCACACCAAGCACTGAAATATAGGGGGCAAAAAAGATAGAAAGGGAAAAAGTTTTTTTTTGTTGTTGATGTTTTTTAATAATTAAACACTGAGTTGGTATTGTGGCTTTATCAGACACTTGCACTTAACATTTTATGAAAATTAAGCTCAAATGGAGTTAACAAGGTGTTTGACCAGCGAATGACGGAGATCTGTTTTGTCTGTCATTAGAACAGCTGTATCTGAGGCAGCAAGTACATCACATTATAACATACAGGTTTGTAGATATACGACCAAAATGTCTCATGACATAAATGATGAAGTGCTATATGCACAGGATATTTCAAACGTATTGGCTACAACTACATGGCAAATGCTAAGATTCATCTCTGCTCTTCAAACACACAAAAATAATAGCCTTTACAGACATGATGTTTGAGAAAAGAAATCGCTGCACTTTTTCTATCATCAGTTGTTTATTTCCCCGTGTGTTGTGAAAGAGCTGATGTGGCTGATATCTATCTGCACTCTCCAGGCTGAACGGAGGCAGGGTGAAGTTACGAGGTTTCGCTGAAAGTTTGAGGATCCAGTGGTGTTACGAGGTTTAGTTAGCTCTTTTGAATGCTTCTTTATTATGTCTTCTTTTCTAAAAATAAATAAATAAATAAATAAATAAATAAAATTGTTAGCTTTTGCTTAAAACAAGCAAAAATATCTGCCAATGGGGTAAGAAAAATAATCTTAATTCAAAGGCTAAACAAGATTATTTTTATTGCCCCACTGGCAGATTTTTTTTTTTTTTCAGAAAACAAGACATAATATCTTAAGTCATTTTACTTGTAAAGTAAATTCATCTTGATTAAAGAATTTTTAGATATTTACATTAGAAAACAAGACAAAAATACTAAGAAAATCTTTTTTTGTTTTACAGTGAACGCAGTCAGAAACTGTGTATCAGATCGAGTGAAATCAAACGAAGCGCTTGGTTTTCTCTCATTCATGCTCAGAACATTTGGAACTCTTTAAATGTTGCTACTTGTTTCAGAATGCTCAGAAAACTTTTAAATGTAACGTTCCCATGATGTTTGCAGAACCATCCAAGTAAAAAAGTAATATATTTAAAATACATTTATTCTATACCAAGTATAGCTCAAATCTATTAACATATTTATTGACAGATAATTTGAGACATACTGATATTAAAATTATAATTAAACTTTATTTGGCGTACTAATCGTGCACAATGCACATTTCTTAATATTAAGTCTAAAACATGTTTTAATGTCACTTTTGATGAGGATTGTATGATCTTTGAATAATATCGGTCTTTAAATGCAAAATATTTAAAGTGTACCTGACGTATACTTTCAATAGTTCCACTTTAGCTCAATAAAATATAATAAGCATATCTTTAATTGTACTTCCACGCAATTAAAGTGCATTAAGTACAAAATTAGCAGTTTAGCAGACTTTAAGTATACCAGTTTAATATCCTAAAAGTACAATTGCAGGGCATTTTATTAAGTACATAAATATGAAAATGTATTTGTAGAATACTTAGCATGAAATAAATGTATTTCAAATACATTTAAGTATATTTATTTTTCACTAGGGCAAGAAAAACCCTCACATGCAAATGCTCATGGAACGAGAGCAAAACCGAACGGAAGCAGAGAAACATGACGAAACAAACAATGGAACGTGAATGAGACGGACTGAGACGAGCTAAAGACTCGTGCTCACGCTCATATTTACTCTCTGAGCAGGAGCCACATGTGGAAAAACACACGAGAAGCTCAGATCCTCAAAGCAGATGTTCCTCACGTTTCCTTCAACATGGAAAACTGGACTCATCCGAGACAAACAATTAACAACCTCCATCACTGATGCCTGCTGACAGCGGATTAGAGTTTGTGTTACAGAACTCAGATTCATAGCAACTCACATTTATTTCTACAGCGCCTCATACAACACAGATCGATTCAAGCGGCTTCACAGAGACAAACAGGACAACATTGTAATGTTGTGAAATTCATCAATTATGAAACAAACTCAATTTCAGCTGTAAACAGAAGACAAAAGAGACATTATTCAGATCAATTACTCGGGTAACAAATTCAGCTTATAAAACGTTGTGGGAACATTGTTTTAACGTTTCTAAAAAGTTAAACAGTCCAGTTGAGATTAAAATATTATTCAAAGGTTACAAGCACGTTTCTTATGCCATTCTAATAACTTTATTTTCACCCAAAATACGTTATTCAAATGTTTATTTCTAATATTCTACGAACGTTAAAATGTCCAGCTTTCTTGTTGATAAGAACCATATTTAACGGTTACAAAAAGTTTCTTAGGATCTTCCAAAAAGGATTTTCTCTCAAATGTATATCATAATATTTATGAGAATGTTCCATAAACATTACTTTAAGAATGTTTTGCCCTGATATTTATATAACTTTAATAAAAACATTCACTAATTCAGCGGTAACGCAGCTCTTAGTTCCAGTGCAATTCAGTTCAAGTTTTGTTCTCATCTATTCATTGAATATTAATTGTCTTTTAAACCCCAACTTCCTTAAAATAATTTAATATTTAATAACTCCTTGAAAATTTTATTGCTGTCAAAAATTTATTTAAAAAAGAATAGAAAATATATAGACATATTTAAAAAAGCAATAACTAATAAAAATGGCTAAAATACACAAAAATGCTAAAACTAACCAAAATTAAAACATATATATATATATATATATATATATATATAAATAATTTAAAATATTAACAAGCTATAATAGTTTTACAATGATGCTAAAATACCATTGGCTCACATTAAGTTACTTCTTATATTTATGAATAAATAATCTTTCCATTGATGTATGGTTTGTTAGGATAGGACAATATTTGGTTGAGATACAACTATTTGAAAATCTGGAATCTGAGGGAGCAAAAAAATCTAAATATTGAGAAAATCACCTTTAAAGTTGTCCAAATGAAGTTCTTAGCAATGCATATTACTAATCAAAAATTAAGTTTTGATATATTTACAGTAGGAAATTTACAAAATATCTTCATGGAACATGATCTTAATATCCTAATGATTTTTGGCATAAAAGAAAAATGTATAATTTTAACCCATACAGTGTATTGTTGGCTATTGCTACAAATATACCTGTGCTACTTATGACTGCTTTTGTGCTCCAGGGTCATATTTTTTTTTTTCTCTCTTCTTGATAAATTAATTGCTCAAATTATGGCAATTTCTGGGTGAAACTAGTTTCTACAGCAAATCTAGGGTTGTTTTTTTCTTCCATCAGGAGAAGCGGTCAGTTCTCCGGTGAGGTCACACACATTACCCATCAGAATCAAGTCTTGTTGAGGATGTTTTTCTGCTTTCTGTCATTAGCTCACATTCGTCTGACCTCAGCTGTTATCTCTGAGATTCACATCCAGCAGCTCAGTTTTTCCACTGGCTCGCCGAGGGCCGAATACCTGCTCCGTCTGCCGCAGATTTCCATGTTCTGCAGAATCCAGATGCTTTTGGAACGTCGAAGATCATGGAGATTCACCTAGAAGAACTTGAATAATCAATAATCTCATAATGATAGAGGTTAAATAGAAGAGTAAAGCACATCTGCCACGCAGTCCTTGACTTCTGCTTTGATCTAAACGGCCACTTTCTAGAAACAGAGTCAAACAGACATTTAACAGACACGGTCAGTAACCAGAGGTTCAAGTCAACAGAAAACAGGCCATGACACAATAATAATCACAAAAAATGATGACAGATGTGATAAAGATTATCACCGCAGGAGGATAAACGTGACCTTCAGTCAAAAGCCTCCTCAGAAATGAAGACATACAGAGATGTTCAAAAGTCTGGGATCATTGTTTAATGTTTCTGAAAGAAGTCTCTTCTGCTCAACAAGGCTGCATTTATTTGATCAAAAATACAGTAAAAACAGTGAAATATTATTAAAATTTAAAACAGCTGTTTTCTGTGTGAATATCTGTTAAACTGTAATTTATTTCTGTGATGCGCAGCTGTATTTTCAGCATCATTACTCCAGTCTTCAGTGTCACATGATCTTCAGAAATCATTCTAATATGCTGATTTGCTGCTCAAGAAACATTTCTGAATATTATCAATATTGAAAACAGTTGTGTTACATAATATTTTTGTGGAAACCGTCATACTTTTTTCAAGATTCTTTGATGAATAAAAAATGTAAAAGAACAGCATTTATTCAAAATATAAATCTTTCAGAAAATGATTTCTGAAGGATCATAATTCTGAAGGAAAATTCAGCTTTGATCACAGCAATAAATTTCATTTTTACCATATATTTACATAGAAAATAGTTATTTTAAATTGCAATGAGATTTCACAATATTACTATTTTTTTCTGTATTTATTAAATGCAGATTTGATGAGCAGAAGAGACTTCTTTAAAAAAACATTAAAAATCTTACTGATCTCAAACTTTTTAACGGCAGTGTAGATCCACAATCCACTGCGCACTCACATTCAGAACTAATTCAGATCCTGTTTCACTCACAAACGTGACTTTATGAAAGTACAGGGATTGTGAAAACAGCTTCTTACAAATGGATCTTTCCAGCTGAAAATATGTTCTAAGAATGTCTTGGTAAATTTACCATTATGAAAATATTATTTCTGAATGCTCACTAAACAGTCAGGTTTTTTTTTTTTTTCTTGGTTATGCAATTGTTATGCAAAATTGAACATTACATTTTTGTAGTAACATGTAAAAAAGGTTAGATGAATGTCTGATTAAAACGTTTCAGAAAAAAATAACACTTCATTAGAGACCAGATAACTTTGAATGAACATTCACTGCAAACAATGATCATCTTTCTCTTTTCAGTACACATATCCAAACATCCTTAAATCAAGATACATTTACTGGAGATTCAAAATGATTTAAGATATTAAG
Source organism: Spinibarbus caldwelli (assembly GCA_039654775.1). NCBI lineage: Eukaryota > Metazoa > Chordata > Actinopteri > Cypriniformes > Cyprinidae > Spinibarbus > Spinibarbus caldwelli. The sequence continues at coordinate 77,138 of JBCAMP010000201.1, read as the reverse complement.
TCATGCTTTCTGAAAAAAACAAAAAACAAAAAACAAAATCAAAATTAAGTGAGTTTTTACTTAAAGCATAAACAAACATCTGTCAATGGGTCAGAAAAATCAGCTTCATTCAAAGGGAAAAGAAGATTACTTTTATGACCACATTGACAGATATTTGCTTGTTTCACAGTTTTTTTCAGCTGCTTACACACATTTTCAAAACTTTACCTCTTTTTTTCAGAACTTTACACACAAATCCAAGAACTGCACACAAAATGCAAAATGCCTCGTGTCTCTTGCAAAACGAAGCACTGTGTTCAAAATATCACAAACACATCTCAAAAGCAAACATTTACAAACACCTTTGCCATAATATTAATTCCTGTGAGATGTTTGTGTGCTGCATAGAGAACTGTGTGTTGTGTTTTGCAAAAAGTGTTTTATGAAATTGAAAACTGAGTCAAAGGCTGAGAATTAGTGTATGGTTTTGCAGAAACCATCTGAGTGTCAGCTTTCAGAAATTGTGATTTTGTGCGTAAGCAGTAGAAAAAATATCTGTAAGCAAAAATTCAATATATTACATTTTGATTTTTTTTTTTTTTCATGAAACACGACTTCGTATCTTTGCATCTCTAATGCATCTTGATTTAAGAATCTTAAGACATTTGCACTGAAAAACAAGACATCAATAATGAGTAAGAACAGCATTTTTTGCTGTGAATGTTACTGGACGAGTGTTTGTTCATAACGCTCCCTGTGATCTGGATTCATGTTTTGTTGTTCTACAGAGACTGCAATGCATTTACCAGGCTCCATATTTCATCTGTCATCAGCACGCGTTACATACGCTTTTCACATCAGCTCCGCTCTATAGGCTAGAGGATTCCAGTGGCTGTGTGTGTGTGTGTGTGTGTGTGTGTGTGTCGCGGCCCCCTGCGCTGTATAATCACTCCTGCATGTGTTCATTCCTCAGAGCCAGGCCATTATGCAGCTTCCTTCTGTTCAATCACTTACTGCTGGAGCGTTCGGACGGATCTGATGCTCACTGACTGCATCACAATCAAACACGCTTGCTGTTTGAATCGTCTCGGTCGCATCAATCTCTGGCATCAAGCGTCTCGGACTGTTTGTTGGGAATCTGTCAGACCAAATCAAAGCCAATCCTGAGCTGCTCTCATGTGAAACCAGCGTTTCTTGTGTTTATATCTGAATGAGTTGAGTGATATTGTACATCTGGGGAAACGGTTCCAGTTCCAGTAGATAGTTAAAGCTGATTAATAACGAAAACATATTTGACTTATGTGCAAAATGTTTTTCCTCAATATTTTTGTCTTGTTTTCCATCTAAACACAAAATAACAAAAGATACACTGCAAAAAATGTTTTTCTTCCTTAGTATTTTTGTCTTGTTTTCTAGTATATATATCAACAAATTCTGGAATTAAGATGTGCTGACTTGACAAGTAACATGACCTTATTTTGTCTTGTTTTCTGAAAATATTATCCAAATTTTGTTAGTTTTTGCTTAAAACAATCAAACATATCTGCCAATGGAGTAAGAAAAATCATCTTAATTCAAAGGCTAAACAAGATTATTTTTCTTACCCCATTGGCAGATGTTTTTACTTGTTTGAAGCAAAAACTAAGATTTTTTTTTTTCATAAAATTAAACATTTTTTAAAAAAAAATTTTTTCATAAAACAAGACATAATCTTGAGTCATTTTACTTGTCAAGTAAATGCATCTTAATTCCAGAATTTGTAGATATTTATACTAGAAAACAAGAAAATCATTTTTTGCAGTGTAAGAACAGAAATTGATCAAATTTAAGTGGGTTTCTGCTTAAAACAAGATCAAATATCTGCCAGTGGGCTCAGAAAAATACACTTGTTTTTTCTTTGAATTGAGTAGTTTCTGAGCCCAAACTTACATGCATGACATTACTCTGAAAGCAAGACCCCCACCCTCTCTATATATATATGCATGATTCAGAAAACAAGCCTTCTTATCTTCTGTCACGTTGCTTGTATCTTGATTTAAGATATTTGCGTTGGAAAACAAGACAGAAATATTAACAGGAGAATGCTTTTTCACAGTGCTGCTCGTCCACGTCATGTTTGGAAGGCAGTTTCATTATTTAACGGCTGGTTTTGTCTCAGTTTTGGCTCTCCGCTCACGTTTTCCAGTCGAACTTCACCAGGAATGAAAGGAAATGGCATTTGGGTTTGTTCACTGTTGAGCTGCACAGTTCATCAGACACAAGAATGCTTTCTAATGGAAACACTGAGAGTGAAAACAATAATTCACATGTGAGATATCTAAGGTAAAGCGAGCGGAGATGAACCGGACTGACCTTCACTGGATCCTGATCTCCAGCATCACCGAGAGAATATAAATCACTGCTGGATACGAGTTTGAAGGACAAACATGAACTCCAAACGTGATATTTCATTGTAACTGGAGTGAAATAAACTCTGGAGAGGTGAACGAGGTTAACCGAGGTAAACACTCATTTCTAGAAAAGACTTCAGAAATCTGCTCTGCTCAGTTATCATAACGGTTTACAGAATCAATAAAAGTGCACAGACTGGAAGTAAAGAGTGATTGAGCAACTGCATCAAACTGGATGAATGTTTAGAGACACAAGCCAACAAACACCACAAAACATCCCATAATTCATCAGATCAGACACTTACTGATGTGGATTTCCCTCCAAAATAATGTCACTTCCTGCAGGATGATGGATGATGTCATTAAGGAACATGTGTCTCTTGACCTATTTTGATTAAAGAACAAAACATCATGAAGAAACGTCTGGAAGCAATAAAACCATTTAAACTTCACTTCTAGATTTGAAACCTCCGATTTAAACCTCATTCAATTAACAGGGATGGGTAAATATATATAAATATTAGAAAAAACAATAAACTTAAAAAAAAAATAGAAATGTTGCCTGAGCAACTAACTGAAATAAATTATTTCAGCTTGAAGTACTAAAATGACTACACCATAAAATACATAAATAAATAAACTTTTAATACAGTTTAAATTTAATGTAATAAATTAAAGAGTTAAATAGAAAATATAAATTTTAAAATAGGAAGCTTTGTATAGATATTGTGATAAAAGAAAGTAATATTATTTAATCTTTAAAAATTGTGAGTTCACACACACACACACACACACTAACACACAAGTACACACACACACACACACTAGCACACATGCACACACACATGCACGCACACACACACACACACACTAGCACACATGCACACATACACGCATGCACACACACACACACCACACACACACACTAGCACACATGCACGCACACACACACACACTAGCACACATGCACACATACACACACGCACACACACACACTAACACACACATATGTATGAATTACAGATGAAACATTTATTGTGTCCTGAGCTCAACTCATTTGCACAATAACTGAGTTTCATGGTCTGCTGAGGTTTATTGTTCTGCTAATGCAGTGGTCAGTGAGTGGTCAGCGTCTGTTTGTTGAGTAACGTTTACCAGGGTAAATCCAGTCATAGTTTCCAGCACTCTGATTATTACTAGCTCCATGATTTAACGTTAACGAGCGATGGCCTGATTACCGGTAGGAATATTTTACGTTCAGCCTCAGCAAACGCTGGCGAGCGATCAACTGATACGAACGGTTTTATCGTAAGACTGAAGGTGAACTGAAGCCAGTGGAAGGATCATGTCAGGAGGACCTGATGGAAAACACGTGTTTTCTGCTCACTTGTTTTCAGTTCGTTCTCTCGGAAAAATGGTCTGAAGCGCTCCGATATGAGCAGCGGAGAAGGTGGGATGTGGAAATCTGCTCTTGCGTTTGTTGATTGAATGTAAACAGATTTGTGTGGCTCAGAATCACACTTCATGATTTTCCAAACACTTTCCCAGATTAACAGCGTGTGTGAAGTGAGTGAATCTGTGTTATTGTTGGGTTCGACTGGAGCTTGTGTAACACTTTTCATCTTAGCAAGTGTTTGTTTAATTGTCATAATGTTTTAGACTACATCACTGCAGTTATTGGGATCTTCATAAAACAGTAAAAGTCTGTCTTGTAAAACACAGATCTCCTGTCATCACCAGCTGTGATTGTTTTTCAGATTCAAGCCAAATCACATGACTGATGCATTAATGAATATCAGATCAGAATGAACATAAACTGAAATAAAATGCAAGCATGCATCTAGCAGATTTTCAGTTGCGCATCTTATCGGTTCATGCATTCAGCAAACGAGCATCTACTAAATACACGCGGTGTGATTCATCTGATGCACAATAACTAAACATCTAGAGGGAATTCTGGGTACTTCTCAGTCTTTTTGGCTGCATGGGCTGAATCTTGTGTTTCTGACAGCAGCGGTGTTGTAAATTTAGAATAAAGCTGCAAACACTAATAAATTCTGCTGATGTTCAGGTTACAACTTTTATTTGACAGTATAAAAGGAATAATGTCCCTTTTCCAGCTGAACTCAAAGCCCAAGCAGATGGAGAAAGACAGAAACAGATTTAACGAGAATGATTTCAGTTCATCCCACAATTACTGGAGTCCAGTGTTGATATTAATTGAATCATTACAGCTATTAAAATAGCTTTTGGTAATTCAAATAAAGCTAAAACAAAATATAAATAATAGATAAAAAATATATAGAAATTTTGTCTTGAAATAAGTTTAAGATTAAGCATTAAAATATCTAAAACTGAAATAAAAATAAACAATTAATATATTAAATACAATTTATTAAAGCAAAATAGAAACAGAAAGCTAATAAATACAAAAACATGGCAAAATGATTAAAACAAACTAAAATTAAAAAGTAAACTGAAATTATATCTAAAAATACAAATTCAAAATATTACTTAATACCTCAGTTATACACTGTAAAAAGTGCTGACTTGCAATAGTCACTCTAGAGAGCTATTTCTACTTGATTTAACACATAAATGTTAGTTTTGTTGTTATAAAATAATGTTTTTAGGTTGATTCAGTGATATTAAACAATATTTTTTAACTTGAATAAAACCAGTAAATAATACTAAAATAAAACTTCTAGCAGCATCCTACACTGAAACAAACAAACAAACTAAAGTTTCTTCCTCAGTATTTTTGTCTTGTTTTCCAGTACAAATAAACAGCCACACCAAAATTTATTCAGACACCTTCAACATTTCTCACATTATCACAGTTTATCTGCTATAGTTTGGTAAAACTAATGTTAAACTAAAAGTTAAACTTAAGTTAAACTAAAGTTAAAATAGTAATAAAATATGAGAAGAACTCAGAGTTAAACTGTCAGAACAAATTCATCTTGATAATGTCAGATAACGTTGATAGAAAGATATGTAATGAATTCAGCTGAATAGCTGTCAGGTGTTAAAGTTAAGAACACAATTAGATAAAACCAATTTATCTCGACCAATCACCAAACAATGCTTCATTTTGTTCAGTCTGTGGAGTAAAAAGATCACATTAGCAATTAAAGAAAAAACACTTCAGCAAAACACGGTCAGCTCAAAGTGTCTGAATCATTTTTGCTCCCAATTTTTTTTTTTTTTTTTATCAGTTTTACTGCTAGTCCACTGTATGAAGAATTTTTGGGTATAATATGTCACAGTTTACTTTATTTTGCTCTCCTCACTTACATAAATGAACTATAGTGTCCTGCACCCGCTAGTAAAAAAATCTCAAAAATTATATCTGCTGTCTGAATCATTTTTGGTTTGACTGTAACATCTGCAAATCAAAACACATTTAAAAAAACGACAGAAGATGAGAAATGTATCAAAATGGCTCTTCATTGAGACGCTCAGACAGCAGCTCTCGTTAACCGCTCACATCATTAGTGCTAATGACAGAACGCTGGACTCGTGTGCATCCACGAGACTGAAGACCAGATCAGACCACATTATATTCGGAGGAAAACCAGCACAACATTATAGAATAAAATCACAAAAATAACAGCATTCGAGTATAAAAAATAGTATGAAACTAAGTCATAAAACACAAGCCATATAGAAGAGATATTAGACTGGAAAACAACAGCGGAAGCACGAGCACGAAGGCATGTGTTGAAATCCTCCTCCAGACGTTCCTCTGAGGTTCCTCCAGAACATCCATCCAAACACGTCTGATACGAGACCAGCACAAGAAAACACTGACATACAGTAACAACACAGGACAACATCTGTGATATTATATATACCCTCAGACAACATACAAAACTACAGCATCTTGCTATAAGTTTGATCGCAACATATAATCATTGCTGTTAATAGTGTTCACCGTCTGTTTGATTACACGACATTAACTGCTTGATATTTACCGTACATTTCTGCCATATGGACATCAGCGTGAGATAGTCACCACTCATAAGATATTACTAAATATAATGTAGAAACTTTCTTTTTCTGTGAAGCTGCTTTGCAACGATTTGCATCGTATACAAATAAACTTGAATTGAATTGATATTGTCAATGTAAACACAAGTTTGGAATAAGAATTTTTCATGTTGTTGAAAGAAGTCTCTTCTGCTCACCAAGGCTGCAGTTATTTGATCAAAAATACAGTAAAAGATTTAAAACAGCTGTTTTCTGTGTGAATATCTGTTAAACTGTAATTTATTTCTGTGATCAAAGCTGAATTTTCAGCATCATTACTCCAGTCTTCAGTGTCACATGATCCTTCAGAAATCATTCTAATATACTGATTTGCTGCTCAAGAATATTTGCTGAATATTTTTGTGGAAACCGTGATACACAACCATTAAAATGTTTGTAGTAAGATAAAAAATAAAATAAAAATCATCAAGGATGCACTAAATTGATGAAACATGACAGTAAAGACATTTATAATGTTACAAAAGATTTCTATTTCAAATAAATGCTGTTCTATTGAACTTTCTATTCATCTGTGAATCCTGAAAAATAAAATGTATCTCGGTTTCCACAAAAATATTGTGCAGCACAACTGTTTTCAACATCGATAATAAGCAAATCAGTATATTAGAATGATTTCTGAAGGATCATGTGACACTGAAGACTGGAGTAATGATGCTGAAAATACAGCTGCACATCACAGAAATAAACTACAGTTTAACAGATATTCACATAGAAAACAGCTGTTTTAAATTTTGATAAAATTTCACATATTTACTGTCTTTCTGATCAAATAAATGCAGTCTTGGTGAACAGAAGAGACTTCTTTCAGAAACATAAAAACATCTTAATTATTGCAGATGTTTGAGCAGTATCTGCACATGAATGAACTCTTCTGCACTTTAATCTGTTTTCAAGAGTGGCTTCACCTTTGAAACACATAACTATCATGTCTAATTACACAGAGTTCATCCGTCTGGTCAGACTACAAGGACTGGTTTAGTTAATGACTGTAATAGAGGGTATTTTGGTTTGTTGGTCTGTTTTTGCTGATATTGTCATGGTGTTTATCGTCTGTAATATGAGGCTGCTGCTGCTGCTTCAAACTCTGCTCTGATGTCGTAATCGTTCATTCAGCAAACTTCACTCCAGAATCCATTTCCAGTGAAAACTCCACATAAAGGACTCAACATAACACCGGTGTCTCAAAGCTGTCAAAACAGCAGCCTAAGACAATATTGTTCGCTCTGTTCTGGTCAACAGCGGTGTCGAGTTTCAGCCATAAACCGTCTTAATGCATTTCTGCGGAAAATGTCACTTAATACACCTGGAGAAATATTTCTGCCCACCGAGCATCACTGCATTATTCCAGAACTCATATCTGAGCTTCTGCTCATCTCACACCACACACAAAACCAGAGCATGAAGATTTCATAGACAGCAGTGAGATGAAATGGAGAAGAACTGAAGGCTCCAGCTTCTCAGATATTTCTCCTGAGAAAAAACAAAACAAAACAGCAATCTCATTTGCTTCTCATCTTGAGATCTGCAATCATAAGCTTTCTCATGAAAGTCTAATGATGAGCCGATTCATTTGAACTGATCCACATTCATTTTATCACTCTAAACTTTCACTTCTGACTTTATATTTTAGAATTCTGACTTCTTTCTTACAATTCCGATTTTATATCTCACAATTCTGACTTTTTGTAATTCTGACTTTTTTCTTGCAATTGTGACTTTACATTTCATAATTCTGACTTTATATTTCACAATTCTGACTTTATATTTCATAATTCTGACTATATCTCACAGTTCTGATTTATTTTTATTTTTTTTCACAATTCTGAGTTTATATCTTGGAATTCTGGATTGTGAAGATATTTGTGAAATTTTAAAAAGCTGCAATTCCTTTTTAATTTTTTAAAATCCTGTGGCTTGCATACATCAGTGACTCATTTGGGTGTATTTGATTTCTTTCAGGAATCTGAGGATTGATGTGTATATATCATCCATACGTACAGCAGCAGAGACAGAGGTCGGAATCCGCTCACATCCATCCGTTCTGGAGTTCAGTCCGGTCACCTGCGGTCAGAGACTCACAGTCAGGAGAACAGAATGTAAACAGAGTAAATTCACTGACCACAGACACAGACTTACTGTACGTTTGACTAAACACACTGACGACACGTCACCCTCACGAGAGCTCGAGAGTCTCCCTGACCGCAAAAACACTCAAACACATCGTGACACAGCCGCTTTCACTAACACACTCATGAACACCACACACTCCGGTTCATCTCATAAACACCTCGATTAATGCAGATCATCATGGGAGAAAAGACTTCAGGTCACTACTTCAGAATCATCAAGCAGACAGAAAAAAAAAGAAAGAAAGACAGTTGCACTGTTTCAAAATCATCAAGATGGACAGATAAATAAATAAAAAATGAATGAATGAATAACAGTTGCACTGCTTTAAAATCATCAGGATAAATAAATAAATCTAAATCTGCAGTTTCCTTTCCACTGAAACAGCGTAACTTTATAGTAGTTCACTCTGTGAGAAAGGTAAAGTAATTAGTGTTGTAAATAAATACCACACACACACACACACACACACACACACACACACGTAAACTCCTGCCAAGCGTTTGTAAGTCTCCAGGTGGATTCCAGCTGAATGACTGAATGATTCGCTCTCAGAATGGAAGAAATGTTCACAGACTGCAGCGATTGTGAAACACTTCAGCAGCACTAATGCTTTTTTCCACATAAATCCCAACATTAACATGAGGAGGAGATGCTTGTCCGAAGGGAGCAGAAGAAGCTGACACGTCACATCCTCACACACACGCACACACACACACACACACACAAACACACACACACACACATGTTTGTTTTTGTGGTTTACGGGGACTCTCCATAGGTGTAATGGTTTTTATACTGTACAAACTGTATTTTCTATTGCCCTACACCAACCCTACACCTAAACCTACCCCTTACAGGAAACTACTGCCAATTTTTACTTTCTCAAAGAAACTCACTCTGTGTGATTTATAAGCGTTTTGAAAAATGGGGACATGGGGAAATGTCCTCATAAATCACCTTCTCCTTCTAATACCTGTCATACCCATGTCATTATACAAATGTCCTCATTTGTCACAAAAACACGCACACTCACACACACACACACGCACTCACGCACTCACGCACTCTTACACACTCTCACTCACATACACACACTCTCACACACTCTTACACTCTCTCACACACACACACACACACACACACACACACACACACACACACACACACACACTCACACACACACACACGCACTCACGCACTCTTACACATTCTCACTCACATACACCCACTCTTACACACTCTCACACACTCTTACACTCTCTCTCACACACACACACACACACACACAATCACTAATTATAATTAATCAAAGTAGGTAAGTGTCTGTAAACCAGGGTTATTATAGTGGACTAAAACTAAAGCTAAAACCATAAAAATAACATTTCTGTTACTTGACTTAGAATAAACATAAAATGGTATAAAATAAAATATAAAACACTTTTTCTATTAGATGCAATTTCTCATTTTCATTTAGTTTAAATTGCACTGTACTAAAACACAACTGAAAAAAAAATGAACAAAACTATACAGACCCAATTAAAAAAAGGCAAAAACACGTTAACTAAACTACTAAAACTTTAACTAAAATTAAACTGAAAATGGAATATATATATATATAGAGAGAGAGAGAGAGAGAGAGAGAGAGAGAGAGAGAGAGAGTTCATTTGCAAAAACAGATTTTTAACAATTTTCAAAAATCATGTTTTTTCATGATGCATTCCAATTAATCTCAATCAAACTGCAGTTGGGTTATTTTGATTAAGTTAAAAAATAACTAAAAAATACAGCTAACTAACACAATAAAACAATAAAAACATGATAATATAATAAAATCATGATTTTTGAAAATTAAAAAAAAAAAAAACGGAGTTATCTGTTTTTGCAAATAAACTCTTAATATATGGCCCTGGAGCACAAAACCAGTCATAAGGGTCAATTTTTTGATTTTGTTAGGATAGGACAATATTTGGCTGAGATACAACTATTTGAAAATCTGGAATCTGAGGGTGCAAAAAAATCTAAATATTGAGAAAATCACCTTCAAAGTTGTCCAAATGAAGTTCTTAGCAATGCATATTACTAATCAAAAATGAAGTTTTGATATATTTACGGTAGGAAATTTACAAAATATCTTCATGGAACATGATCTTAATATCCTAATGATTTTTGGCATAAAATAAAAAGGTATAATTTTGACCCATACAATGTATTGTTGGCTATTGCTACAAATATGCCTGTGCTACTTATGACTGCTTTTGTGCTCCAGGGTCACATATATATAAACTATAGAAGTATCTGAATGGCAGTATAATAACCCTGCTATAATCATCTGTGAGCAGAATCATTAACACATGCTTCACATTTAGACGCTACTATAATGGGAAAGAATTTCTAATTACGTAACTTACAAGAGTCCGAATTAAATATATTAATGTTTTTATTGCATTTTTTATATAATTAATTGTACAAAATGGATACTTAAATTGACAATTATATATAAACACTGGAAAGTGTTACATTTCAACAAACTTCTGTCACTGTGCATCAGTTCTGCAGTAAAATCAACATCATGATGAAGACAGATCCATTCCTTCAAACTGAATACACATAATCCACCGAACACTACTGGGGTTAATTAGTCAAATTTATTAACAAGGGGTTAATACATCAGCCAATTCCATAATGTGGTTCCGGAACAGCTTTAACTCGGCTGAGAGGATTCCTGTCATTCCCAGTTTCTGACAAATCCGAGTTCAAGGCTGAGATTTCCCTGCTTATGCAACGCATTGTTTTTCCCAGTCTTCATCATCTGAGTCAGAGCCGTGCGGATGTTCCTGTCCATATAAGGAGCTCAGATCCATCAGGAAACACTTCTCAGATAATTCAGTCCGGAACAGATCAGAACGGAAACACATCTACACAACACACTTCTCACTTATACTGTGCACTGTGAATATTGTGGCTCAAATTATCTTAACACTTTACATTAGCTAACTACATTATAGTTAACATGAACAATACTTGGTATTGTTCATGTTAACTATAACAAGTAATTTTTTAATTATTAATTTATTATTTTATATTAATTCATTTTATTATTATTTTATTTAAATTATTAATTGAAATTTAAATATTACATATTTTTTATTATTGTTAATGTAATTATTATTCATGTAATTTATTATTATTATTATTATTATTATTGTTATTGTTTTTATTAATAATTTTGACATTTAGCAACACAATATTAAAATGCAATAGTTTTATCTGGTTATATATTAATTAATGGACCTGAGCTAACATGAACAAATGCTACCAAAGATGAATAAATACTGTAATAAATGTATTGCTCATTGGTATTTAACACATTAACTAATGGGACCTTAATGTAAATTGTTGCCCAAATGGTTTGTTGTTACTCATTTGTAAGCTGCTTTGGATAAAAGTGTTTGCTGAGTGAATGTAAATATTGATTTTTGCCCATAATTAATTAAGTACATTCAAAAACCACCAATAATCGCCAAAACCTCACAATAAAAAAAAACAAAATCCACCCATAAACTACCATAAACCACCAAAACCTCACTCTAAATACGAAAAAAAAAAAATAAAAAATCCACCCATAAACCACCAAAACCTCACAATAAAAACCAGAAAAAAACAAAATCCGCCCATAAACTACCATAAACCACCAAAACATCACTGTAAATTACAAAAACCTGACCAAAAACGCATCAACAGACCACTCATAAACCACCAAAAACCACCATAAACCAAAAAAAAACAAAACCCACCATAAAACAAACCCCCACCAAAAACAGCTCCAAAAAAAAAAAAGTCAAACTAAAATCAACTCATAAACCACCATAAAAGACACCAAAACCACTCATAATCCACCCAAAACCCACTTTAAAATCACAAAAAACATCAAAAGCACCAAAAAAGTAACCCCACCAAAAAACAACCACAAAATACTAAAAACCACTTATAAACTATACCAAAAATCCCCTTTACAACACAAAAATCCCCACCAAAAACCAAAATAATTAATGAATAAATTAAAAACACCAAAAAATAAGTCCAACTAAAATCCACTCTTAAATCACAACTAAAAACACACCAGAAACATCCCAAAACAACTCATAAACCATGAAAACCACCTACAAACCACCCAAAACTCACTTTAAATCACCGGAAAAAAAACACCAAAAGAGAAGCACCAAAAAAAAAAAATCAATCCCAAAACACCAAAAACCACAAGCAAACAAATTAATTAAACTTCAAAACATTTCCAAGTAAAATCAAATGGCTGTACAAGTCATTTCAACTCTCTCTCTCTATATATTTTAAATCTTCTCTTGTTGAATCTCACAACTTAAAAAATGAAGTTGAAATTTGAAGTTATATTTTGATGAGTTAAAGTAAAGAAAAAAACTTTTTATAGTTCATCAATCAGTTGACCAAAGATAAAATCCAGTCACACTCTCAATGTCTTCCTTGAAGATGTGAATCAGAGTCCTGCAGCGTGATGCATTACAGTGATTTTAAACAACACTTTATGATTGTTTTTTGTTCGTTTTGTTGTGAGATGATTCATTCAGAGAGACATATGGAGAACTGAAGCAATCACATTCACTGCTGATGCTTCAGCGAAGGCCACACGAGCGGTCAGTCTGATAAGCACACGCATCTGTCACCATGGAAACCGCACAACAACAGCACAACAGCCGTCTCCCGTAAACCTCGAGACGTCTGGAGACACAAACACTGCTGTAATCTGACGCAAAGCTTACGGCGCTTCCTTCTATGGGCGTCTGATATCAACTCAAAGCAGACGAGACACAAGAAATACATGCAAACAAACACAAACACTTCACAAGTCCATGCACTAATAAATCAGCATAGAAATCTTCATGTTTTTCTGTTATGCTAGTCTATTATATGAACTCATTCAGCTGCTCAATGTACGAGTAACGTCAGTCTTGCTATTTATGATTTTATACACTTCATACTTTCAATTAAGAAATTGCAAGTCCTATCACTATATCAGTCCAATCAAAAATAGAGGACAGAATGTCACAATTTACTTTCTCTTTTGTGCAGATAAAATAAAATAAAATAAAATAACATAAAATAAAAGGAGGAAAATACAGAAACATAATCAAATAAACTAAATATAAGGGAAAAACGGGGAAAATGTTAAAATATAATCAAATATAAAAATATAAGTGAAATATAATCAAATATAAAAATATAAGTGAAATATAATCAAATATACACAATATAAGAAAAAACGGGAAATACTGAAATGTAATCAAATATATATATTTTTAAATTTAAATTATATTTATATAAATCACTAAAAAAAAAAAAAAAAAAAAAAAATATATATATATATATATATATATATATATATATATATATATATATATATATATATATATATATATATATATATATATTATTTATTAATTTTTTTCTGTGCTGAATGAGAATCCTTCACATTAGTGGTAAATAAACAGTCAGTTTTTAAAAGGAACAGACCAGGTAACAAATTTAGGTTACAGAAACGTTATGGGAGTGTTTTCTAAAATGCTGAAATCTCCAGGTTTCTTGTTGTGATTATAATGCTATGTAAAGGTTACAAAAACGTTTCTTACAGTTTTCCGCAAGCTTTATATTCACCCAAATTAAAACTTATTTGTAATATTCTAACATTACTAAAATGTCCAGTTTTCTTGTAATTACAGCATTAGTTCCAGGTTAAAAATGTTTCTTAGAATGTTCATCAAGTGCAAATAACATCATGATGTCCTTCTAAGAATGTTTGTTCTACAACTCTTTCTCAACGTTATGAGAACGTATATCAAATATTAATACAGTACCACAAACATTACGTTAAGAATGTTTTGTCCGAACAGTTGTATAACATTAGTGAAGAATGTTCCCTGTTAGCTGGGACCCAAAAATGAAATAAAATGCATATCGTGTGCATAATATCTCAGTTGAGTTCTTCAGCGGTGGAGAAGCAACAGAAAACACATGCTCAGATTACCGTATAAACTGAGAAAAGAAGCGTCTGAATGGAAGCAGATGCAGTTACATAACAGATGGAGCACAGTTTGCTTTCAGAGCTCATCAGAATGAGAGAGAAGTGCTGGATTGAGCTGTAGATCAGCGTCTGAGACCAGCTCTGATGGACCAAACACGTGTGGCACTTCTCTCAGAGCTCTCATTCCTGGAGAGACTCAGAGCCGCGTCATGAAGAAACGCTTTGTGCTGTGAATGTTGGGAAGAGACGAGAACTGCATTCACAACATTCATCTGCTTATTAGTTTACTGGAGTAAGAATCACTAGAACCTTCTGTGAGCGTTAAAGCCGATGGACTGATTCCTCAGATAATGTGCTGATCACACGCACCGTTTTCACCCAAAACACCTGCAGAAACTCCACAGACGCACACTGAAGGACCCCAATCACATCTACAGACCACAAGATCTCACCTAGCAACCAGAGGACACCATAGCAACCGCACAGCAACTTTAAAGATGAAACAAAGTCTCAGCTTAGGGTAAATGGTAAATGTGACTTTATATCTCACAATTCTAAGAAAAAAGTCAGAATTGCGAGATAAAAAGTCGCACTTACCAAACTGTTGTTTTGGCGCTCTTTAATGTGGTGACAGATCAAACACAAATAATAATAAATAAAAAAAACTAATAAAAATCAACTGAATGACTAAAACCTTAACTAAAACAAAAACAGAAAATATTGAAATAAATTCTAATTCAAAATATAATTGCAAAACTCGAATAACACTTGTCAGAAGCAGAAGTGAAACTGATGAAAGTACCTGAAGCAGTGACTCTACTGAGACAGAAGATGCAGATCTGTGTTCTTTGTAAGATCTCAGAGAACTCGTGAGTTTGATGGGTTCAGGGCGTCTGTCCTCTGATATCTGATCACAGCGTCTCTGGATCTCTGAGCTCCTGTGAAGAGCCATCAGATCACTGACGAAGATCTTCAGTCATCAGAGTTTCACAGACGCTCGTCTCCAGAGGAAGCCTGTTATCTTACCGCAGCGAGCGGCGTGGTGTTTCTGGCTGGTGAACATCAGATCTTCAGTTCCGGAGACGTTTGATCCAAAGCCTGGAGTGAATCCCTGCATGACTCACAGGAAACCGGCTCAGATAAACCTCAGACGTCCAGCGACTCCACTTCCTGTGAGGAGCCTCTACCACTCCAGACGGGTTACTATCATTTAAATACAATTTAAACTGTTTAAGAATTACTAGGAAAAAAACAAAAAAAAAAAAAAAAAAAACATTAACTGAAATAAAATATTAAAAACCAAGGCAACATTTCTCATTTTAATTTGGTTTAACGATGTACTAAAATAACAAAAAAACTGAAATAAAAATGAAGAAAACACTATATTAAACTACAATTAAAACCATAAAAAAGTTGTTACTTGAAATTAAATAAACAGGAACTGTAATAAAAAAATATATATTTTTTTTAGACTACAGTTGTTGCCAAGGCAAATTGATGTATTAAAATAATTAAAACAAAGAATAAAAAACTACATTAAACTAAAATTAAAACTATATTAAATGATCTTTAAAAACAATATTAACAATTATATACATATACACACACACACAGTATATATATATATATATATATATATATATATATAAAGAAAACTACATAAAATTCATTGTCAGTTGAAATAAAATATAAACAAATCTCAAACTTGCCAGCTAGTTCTTGTTTTCATTTAGTTTTGATGTACTAAAATGACTAAAATTAAAACTAAAATAATTAATGAAAGCTTTTAAAAATTAAAACTATAGCAAAAGCTAAAATTAAAACCATAAAAATGTTACTTGAAATAAAATAAACATGAACTAATATAAACTTGGTGTACTAAAATAACTAAAACTGAAATAAAATTAATAAAAGCTATATATACATATTTAGAGAAAAAAGTAATAAAAACAAAAAATATACTAATACTTTAACCAAAATTAAAGTGAAAACAGAAAATACAAAAATAAACTATAATAGTATACTAAAAGACTTCATGGCTTTCCACTACTGTAGTCAATCAATCAATCAATCAATCAATCAATCAACGCTCTCTAGTCTCATACTGCTGAAAATACTTTCTTTTTAAAGGTCGTTGTTGTTCCTCTGTTCATCTCTAGCATCACTGAAATGCCACAGAAATGATGTTTTGATAGAAATTCATCAGAGAGAGTTTTTTCCAGGCAGTGAGATGTAAACACACAGCACATGCTGCGGTCTGATTCACGTTTACTGCAGGAGTTCATCTTTATTCCCAGCAGAACGTCTGCGACCCGTCACAAACACACACTGCTGTGAGGAACACATGATGGAGAAAACAAGAACCACAGCACCGGTTTCTGAGTGTGAAAAACATGATTCTGGGTGATTTTGGCAGCGTTCACTCAAAATCTGAAGCGCAGAAGTTCAGATGATTGAGGCCCGCGATCAATCAGCTCCAGAAACAAACACAAACCTGTGCTCACCGAAAGAAAACAGGTTTAGTCCAACGCCACAACATTAACCAGCATTTTCAGGAGAAAGAAAAGAAAATAACCCCAACACAACATGAGGGCTGAAGTTAGCATGAAACTAAAATTCTATAATTCTATAAATGTGAATTATTATACCTTTATATAACCTTTTTTTTAAAATGAAAATGTCAAAATTCCAGTGGAATGGAATTGGACAGAGTTCTCCAATCACTGAGTGAGTTTAAACTCCGCCCTTTCTTACAATCCACTACAATCTCTCATTCTGATCCGCCTCCTCTTTTGAGAGCCACGCCCACATCTTAACATTCAATCAGCAGCCAACAGATAGAACCAAGCCCCGCCTTACATTTATTCTTTTTTTGATAATCCGTTTCACGCTGATGTAAGTCACAATACAGAAGAAAAGATCTGATGCTACTTCCAACTTTAAATAAACACTCCCATAGAATCTGATTCACTAAAAAGGTCAATTTAAGACTTTTTAAGATCTTTTAAGACCAATTAAAGAAAATTAAAGAAATAAATCAAATGGAACAAAATATGTCAATATAATCTCTAAGTATAAATGCCTTGCATTAGCAATGCTTCAAAGAAAAAAAAATAAAACATTAATTGAACTAATAAATATAAAAAAATAAATATTTTTACTTTTATGATCAAAATGAGTAAATATCTGCCAATGGGCTCCGAAAAATCAACTTAATTCAAAGGGAAACAAGTTTTCATTCCACATTGACAGATAATTGTTCTTGTTTTAATTATAAACTCACTTGATTTTCTTCAGTTTCTCAGAAAACATCTAAATGTTTCTTGATTGAAGAATGCTTAGATATTTGTACTGAAAGACAAAAATACTGATGTAGAAATTCATTTTTTGCCATGCTTGCAACATTTAATGCATTTGACTTTATGAATTGAAGACTTTCTGCTCGGATTTTTTTGTGCTTTAACTTGTAGACGGTGAAGAATGAGATCTACTGATTTCACACTGATTTTAAAATAGACTCTTATACTGCATCCAGCCGTTCTCCAGACGACACACAGTTTATGAAATGAATTCTATAATGTGCATCAGTCCTGTTCTGTGAAGCGTTTTCTCCTGCTGATCTGCGTTAACCACAGCTATGGTTAATGTGCAGCGGATGTCCGTCACAGCAGAAAACACTTTAAACATCAGCCCAACCAGATCACACTGAAACTAGAGTTTACCCTGGTAAAACTCAAACAGACACCAGTTACTGTGACAGAATGAATTTATTAAAGCTCATTGTGAAGTTCAAAGCAGCAGCATGTGTTCATATTCACTCTGTTCCAAACCCTAGCGCACTACATAGACAGCACACTTCTAAGACGACTCAAATCAGTCGTGCTTTTTTAAATATTGCTAAGATAACAACACAAATAATAGCTGTATACAAAAAACAAACAAAAAAAAAGGCACAAATAATAGGGCAAATAGTTTGTTTAAAATTAGATGGGACTCTTTTTTTCTATATTTTTACATATCAAATAAATTCTAAAAAATATGGTTCTCTTGCTTGATTGATGGATGATTTTTGTTGCAGTGCATATATGGTATAATGAAGGTTATTTAGGGGCCATTCACACAGAACGAATTATTTTTGCATTGCACTTCACTACTTTTGCATTTTGTAAATGTGTTGTTTTAATCACTGAGATATGATTATAATTTCATAATTTTTTATTTATAAGATTTTATTTTTACTTTTTCTGTTTTCATTTTTGTTTTAGTTAAATTTATGTGCTTTTGTTATTATTATTATTTTTTTTAAAATATGGTTATTTAAAAAAAAATTAAATAAATTTTTT
This sequence comes from Spinibarbus caldwelli, assembly GCA_039654775.1. NCBI lineage: Eukaryota > Metazoa > Chordata > Actinopteri > Cypriniformes > Cyprinidae > Spinibarbus > Spinibarbus caldwelli. The sequence continues at coordinate 58,191 of JBCAMP010000201.1, read as the reverse complement.
GCATTTTAGTTTTAGTTATTTTATCTATATAAACTAAATTTAAAATCATTGTGTGTCTTTTGCAACAGTTTTATAAAATGTGTCACTCATGTAAAAATACTTTAAGTATAACAGCATTTAACAAGTAGTTTTGATAACACTTAAAGCCTTTATGTATAATGCATTATAAAAGTATATATAATGTACATTGTAATGCATTTTATCTTTTCATACATAATTGTAAATGCATTATAATATGTGAAGGTTTTTTTGTCATGTGTTTTAATGCATTATACTTTCTAAATGTGTGACTGAATAACAATGTATTATAATGCATTTTAACTGTGGTTACAATTATTCATACGATGCATTACAAGATATAATTAATGCATTAAAATATGTTTATAATGCATTATATATAAAGACTTTAAGTAAAGTTTGTAAACCTAATGTTTCTGTTTTTAAATGTAAAATCGTGTTGTGTGTGAACGTCCCTTTGGAAGACAGCATAATGTTTCAGACTTAAAATGCTGTCTAAATTGGAAGCTCACTAGGTTTTGGAACAGAGTTTATGGTTTTAAAAAATCAAGTATCTCATACAGTACTTTATCTCCTTATTAAAATATAATCATTTACAATACAATCAAAGAAGACATTTTAACCCGCATTCAGTTCATCCAAACCAAGATCCAGAAGAAACCTGTTAGATGAAGGAGAACATGTGTCCCTGGAGCACAAAAGCAGTCATAAGTAGCACAGGTATATTTGTAGCAATAGACAACAATACATTGTATGGGTCAAAATTATACAATTTTCTTTTATGCCAAAAATCATTAGGATATTAAGATCATGTTCCATGAAGATATTTTGTAAATTTTCTACCATAAAAATATCAAAACTTAATTTTTGATCAGTAATATGCATTGCTAAGAACTTCATTTGAACAACTTTAAAGGTGATTTTCTCAATATTTAGATTTTTTTGCACCCTCAGATTCCAGATTTTCAAATAGTTGTATCTCAGCCAAATATTATCCTATCCTAACAAACCATACATCAATGGAAAGATTATTTATTCAAAAATGACTGGTTTTGTGGTCCAGGGTCAAATATGATCTGGCACAGTAAATCTGTCTGGAAGGATTCTGAAGACGTCCGCTGCTGGAGAGCGTCACGTTTGATCCTCGTTCCCTCGTTTGATTGATTAAAGTGACGGTGTTTCGTGAGAGCGTGTGGATGTTTAGCGCCAGGCGTCCGCTCCGTGCTTCTCCTTCACCAGCAGCATCTGATCAATAACTCGACCGTACTGCACACAGTCAGAGACAGCCGGAGTTAAGCTCTTTGCAAACTGAGTCTCAAATTTTCGTATGTGTTTTTACGTATTTGTCATCCTAAAAATTCGTCAGAAACCTTGCACGCTGTGTCTGATGTGTATTAATTAATCTGCTGATTAATCCGCAAAACAAGCAGAACAAGTTCTCTTGGATGGACCCAATATTTCTTCTTTCTTTTTCTCTTGTTAAAAGAAATATTGGGTCCATCCAATCCCAGTGTTGGGTAAGTTACTCTAAAAAAGTAATTAATTACTAGTTACTAATTACATCTTCAACAGTGTAATTAGATTACCGTACAAATTACTCTCTCCAAAAAGTATTTAATTACTTATTACTAATTACTTTCTAAATCCAATATCAACATCGACAAGTTATTAATACAAGGATAGACATGAAACGCTTCTTTAAATTCTTTCAAGTAACTGCATCAATTATTCTGTTCACACTTTAGATTAGAGTCCAGTTCTCACTATTAACTATGACTTCTGCCTCAATATACTCCTAATTACTGCTTATTAATACTTAGTAAAGTAGTTGTTAAGGAACTGGGTAGGATTAAGGATTTAGAATAAGTTCTTGGAGAATATGTGCCTTTTAAGTAATAATAAACAGCCAATGTCCCAGTAATATTCATGCTAAGTTAATAGTGAGAACTGGACACTAAAGTGTTACCAATATTCTTATTAACTCACCAAAGTATTTAAAGTGAGAAGGGTAGATAAAAAGCATGCATTTTAATGTTTGATGTTAAATCCACTATTGTTTTGTATTGTATTGTATATAAATGTTCTACAGTCTATGCACAGTATTAAGTTCAATTACATAAGAAGTAACTGTAATTAAATTACAGAAAAGAAAAGAGTAATCCCTTACTTTACTCTTTCAAGTGAAAAGTAATTAAATTACAGTAACTAATTACTTAGTAACTAATTACACTCAACACAGAGATTGCGTAGAGAGGAAGGAGAGTTCCAGCTGCGCGATTCAAAGTTTATATTTACATTTATATTCCGTCTCTTTCTATTCCACACTTTGTTTGTCGTACAGTGCTTTGTGCTGCGAGACGAAGTGGATCAACTTGTCATTCTGGATTTTGGCGTTCGCTTGTACGGTGGCTCTGAATTGTCAAAACACCTCTCAAAATGCTTGCTACGGTGCGGAAAACACAGAAGATTACCTGGTCATCGGACACCTGCTGCAGGTACAGGTGTGTGCTGTTGATCAGACGCATGCGTGTGTATCCGTAATCTGTGCTTCTGAACGCGCTCCAGTCGCGGGGTTTGGGGATGAAGCTGTCGTTTTTCTCTCGACAGCCCTGAACAAAATCACAAATCAAACATCTGCTAAAACATGAACACACCTGTGCATCCCACAATGCAATGCATTCAACTCAACCTTACATTTCCAGTGATGAATGAGCTGGAAGTCATTTTTTTAATGCAAAATTTAATTTAAAATGCAAACATGCAACATGATGCACAGCAACACCCTAGCAACCACCCCGGGTACCCTAGCAACCGTCATAGCAACCACTCCAAGTACCCTAGCGACCTCCTAGAATCCCTAGCAACCACTCTGAGGTATTAGCATTTATCTATCTGTCTATCTGTCTATCTATCTGTCTATCTATCTATCTATCTATCTATCTATCTATCTATCTGTCTGTCTATCTCTCTCTCTCTCTCTATCTGTCTATCTATCTGTCTATCTATCTATCTATCTATCTATCTATCTATCTGTCTATCTCTCTGTCTGTCTGTCTATCTATCTATCTATCTATCTATCTATCTATCTGTCTATCTCTCTGTCTATCTCTCTGTCTATCTATCTATCTATCTATCTATCTATCTATCTATCTATCTATCTATCTATCTATCTATCTGTCTATCTATCTCTCTCTCTCTCTCTATCTATCTGTCTATCTATCTATCTATCTATCTATCTATCTATCTATCTATCTATCTATCTGTCTATCTCTCTGTCTGTCTATCTATCTATCTATCTATCTATCTATCTATCTGTCTATCTCTCTGTCTATCTATCTGTCTATCTATCTGTCTATCTGTCTATCTATCTGTCTATCTCTCTGTCTGTCTGTCTATCTATCTATCTATCTATCTCTCTGTCTATCTCTCTGTCTATCTGTCTATCTATCTATCTATCTATCTATCTATCTATCTATCTCTCTGTCTATCTATCTATCTATCTGTCTATCTATCTATCTATCTATCTATCTGTCTATCTATCTGTTTATCTATCTCTCTCTCTCTCTATCTGTCTATCTATCTGTCTATCTATCTATCTATCTATCTGTCTATCTGTCTATCTATCTATCTCTCTGTCTATCTATCTATCTATCTATCTATCTATCTATCTATCTATCTATCTATCTATCTATCTATCTGTCTGTCTATCTATCTATCTATCTATCTATCTATCTATCTATCTATCTATCTATCTGTCTATCTATCTATCTATCTATCTATCTATCTATCTATCTATCTATCTATCTATCTGTCTATCTATCTGTCACTGGCAGACTGTATTGCCTTCAAAACATTCAAACTTTAAGCTTTTAAAACTACTTTAAACTTCAAACTATTTCAGACTGAAAACCATCAAACTTCAAACTTTTTAAAACTTTTTGAACTTTTCAACTTTCTGGTCCGGCTTTCTCAAGCCAACTTAAAGTTTGTCTTGACACATTTTTTATCTAGTTTAAAATGCAAACATGCAACAGGATAAGGTCATGTGACAACAAACTAACTAATAAAAATTTACTGTTGCATGATAGTCTGCGACAGTCAGGTTCGTTCTGGAAGTTGGTGGATGATTTTTCTTGCAATGCATTCTGGTAAAAAGAAGGTTATTTAGGGGCCGTTCACAAAGATGATGTTTTTGCATTGTACTGTGGTATATTTGCATTATTTTTCTATGTAACTCAAGCTAGACAGTGTTGTCTTAATATCACTGAGACACTATTATAGTTTTTATTAATAGTTTGAAAAAGTTTTTTTTTTTTTTTATACATCATAAAAAGGTTTACTAATTTTGTTTGGTGCTTTTTAATTTATTTTTGATATGTCTATACGGTTTTATTAATTTATTTTGGTTTTAGCTTTAGATATTTAAGTACATCAGGTTAAACTAAATGAAAATGAGAAATGCTACCTTGCCAAACAGCTGAATTTAAAAAATTTTTCTTTTTTTTATTTCGGTTCATATTTTTTTCTGAGAAACAAAATGTTTTGTATAGTTTTAGTTAAGTATAATAACCCTGACTAGACGTCTGTGTTGCATCATGTGTCTTTTGTTTAAATGAATAGTTTACTGCATTGTTTTTAATTCAATTATGTAATTTGCAATGCTTCATGAGATTGTAGTTCCTTCCCTCATTGAAGCCATTGAGTTCCCAGCTAACGGGGAACGTTCTCAGAATGTTCTGGCAACGTTCTCTCAACGTTATGAACAAACATTCTTCTGGCAACATTAATAGAATGTTCGTTCCAACTTATGTGGTCTTTTGTAGGTTTTGATTGATTCTGTTGTCCTCATTTGTAAGTCGCTTTGGATAAAAGCGTCTGCTAAATGACTAAATGTAAAATGTAAATGTTACAATGTTCTCAAAACATTATTAATACATTGTTCATGGAACTTTTCTGAATCGTTTTAGCTGGATGTTCATCTAATTATTTTTAAACGTTAAACATCCAGAGAACATTCAAAAGTAATGTTCCCATAACGTTCCAAAATGATAAAAATGAATGTTCCTTTAATGTTCACATAAACAAGAATTGGACGTTTTGAATGTGCAAAAAGAAATGACATTATTAATACCTAATAGGAACACTTGCAAAATGTTCTTAGAACAGATTTCAGGTTTTTTTTTTTGTCTTTTTGTCTGTTTTTTTTTTTTGTTTTTGTTGCTGTTGTGATTCTCCTCATAGCTGTCCTAGTATAAAAGCAATATATTCAAAACACATTTATATAGTTCAAATCTATTAACATATTTACTGACAGATAACTTGAGACTGATATAAAACTGATATAAAAAACTGATATAAAAATTATAATTAAACTTTACTTGGAATATTACTTGTGCACAATGCACTTTTCTTAATATTAAGTCTAAAATGTGTTTTAATGTCACTTTTGATGAGGATTGTAGGATCTTTGAATAATTTAAAAGCAAAATATTTAAATTGTACCTGATGTATACTTGCAATAGTTCCACTTTAGCACAATACAATATACTAAGTATGTCTTTAATTGTACTTCAGCACTACATCTGCTCAAATAAAGTGCATTAAGTACAAAACTTTAAGTACAGACTTTAAGTATACCAGTTTAGTATACTAAAAGTACACTTTTTATTAAGTACATATGGTAACACTTTAGAATAGGGAACACTTATTCACTATTAACTACGACTTTTCCCTCAATAAATTCCTAATTTGCTGCTTATTAATAGTTAGTAATTAGTTGTTAAGTTTATGTATTGGGTAGGATTAGGGATGTAGAATAAGGTTATGTAGAATAAGGCATTAATATGTGTTTAATTTGTACTAATAAATGGCTAATATTCTAGTAATATGCATGCTAATAAGCAACTAGTTAAGAGACCCTAAAATAAAGTGTTACCGTACATATATATGAAAATGTATTTGTAGTATACTTAGCATGAAATAAATGTATTTCAAATACATTTAAGTACATTTATTGGTGGTTGGTTTGATTTATGGATTAAAATGCAGTACATGGAGACTATTTTAAAATCTCTATGGGAATGAATGGAAAAAGTAATGCACTAATGCACTCTATACGTGCTGCTTCACATACTGTTTTCATAAACAATACACAGTGTATAGCTGGTCCTGTTTCTTATACTCACGGCTGAACCTGTGATTATGTGCACGGGTGCTTTAGGATTCACATACGGCTCTTCAGAGCTCCCATTAAACACCTGCAAGACACAAACACACCGCCACATCTGACAGAGAACTTCTGCTTAGATCACAGAGCGCTTTCCCATCAGTGTTCAGTATTTACCTTGTAATCGTAGACGGGCCAGAGTCTCTCATATGTGTGTTCATGAGCCCAGAGCTCCAGATCCACTCCTGACACACACACACACACACACACACACACACACATCCAGCATCTCATCAGAATCAGTCATTAAAGGTTCATTAAACAGATCAACTGATTGAGGAACACTGGCAAGACACTACAGGTGAACAGGGAAAAATCTAACTAATATATACCACCGTACTTCACCCGTTGATTAATCACAGTGCATTAGACAACTCTTTAGTATTACACGTTTTCTGAGATGTTATGCTTAAATATACAAATGAGACATAATCTAATTAAATATGTGCTAATTTGCATCCATTTCCAGAGCATAAACCTGAACATTGGATAAGTTGAAAATTAAAGTTGCAAGGTTTTTCCAGAGCGGGATTTTGGATTTCTCTCATTATCACTCCATAACTCAGAAATTACTGATGTGCTGCAAAAAAAATGACTTTTGTCTTGTTTTCCAGTGCAAATATCTAAACAGTCACAATTCAGTATATATTTACTTGAGAAGAATAATGACATAAGATATTAAGTTTTGTTTTCTGAAAAATGCATCAACATTGAGTGAGTTTTGCTTAAAACAAGAAAGAAATACCTGCCAATAAGGTAAGAAAAATAATCTTGTTTGCCCTTCAAAATAAGATTATTTTTCTGATCCCATTGGCAGATATTTTTCCTTGTTTTTAGGAAAAACTAACAAATTTTTGATAACTGTTTCAGAAAACAAGACTTTATATCCAAAGTCATTGCGCCTCTCAAGTAAACATATCTCAATTCAAGAATGTTTCAATATTTGCACTGGAAAACAACATAAAAATAGATTTAAAAATATGAAGAAGAAATTAATTTTTTACCATGCAACAGACAGAAAAAATGTAATTTTGACCATGTTTTTAGGAGTGAAATGTTGTATAAATCAGTGTGAATGAAATATGAATATAGAGAGGAATAAATCTACAAAGTTTGGTGTTTGTAAGAGAAAAAACTCTTTAAAGATATGGATTGGAATTGAAATCTACAGACACAATTAGATAAAGTGTTTTCTTTCCACTAGTCTGAAAGAAGAGACATGATATTCCTTCAGACTAGTTGAAAGAAAACATCCCAAATAAACATTTAAGTGTTTTTATTGTACTTTATCTATTTGAGGAGATAACAAAATAAGAATTTCATTGTACCTAGTACATATGACAATAAGCATGGCTTAAAATAGTGATGAATCCTCTTACCGTACTGATAGAATAAATCCTCGAGTCCAGGAGCAGCGGGCTTCGTGTCATTGCGTCCAAGTCGGACCTAAAATGGGACGATAGATCGGTCAAACACTGCAAAAAATGTTTTTTCTTTACCTTAGTATTTTTGTGTTGTTTTCTAGTATGAATATCTACAAATTCTGGAATTAAGATACGTTTACTTGACAAGTAAAATGACTCAAGATATTTTGTCTTGTTTTCTGAAATTAATATCCAAATTTTGTTAGTTTTTGCTTAAAAAAATCAAAAATATCTGCCAATGCTGTAAGAAAAATAATCTTGTTTAGCCTTTGAATTAAGATTATTTTTTTTACCCCATTGATAGATATGTTTGATTTTTTTAAGCAAAAACTAACAAAATTTGGATAATATTTTCAGAAAACAAGACAAAACATCTTGAGTCATTTTACTTGTCAAGTAAACGAATCTTAAAGTGCCCCTATTATGGGTTATGAGAGGTTCATATTTTGGTTTTGGGAGTCCCCAACAACAGGTTGACATGCACGCAAGGTCAAAAAACACTCTCATTTTCTTATAATATACATTTATTTTTACCTTATTTGTTCAACGACTCCCAAACGATTCACTCAACGATTCATTTTTCAAAGCAGTGTTTGTGAGAGCAGTGCTGCTTTGTGTACAGCGTTACCGGGGAAACAGCTATTTTTAACGCTACAAAAGCGACACCTAGTGGCCGAGAATGAATTTGCATTTTCATTCGCGAAAAAACCAACAAGTTGGCAGCAATATGCTAATGTTTCAACACGAAGCGGCTTGGGATTCGTTTTAAAAACGACTCGTTTCAATGATTCAGAGTCGACTCTTTCTTTTGAGAGACAATAACTTTATACACGGTGCACTTTCAGATTAAAACTTTGCAGGGTGTTTTCATTCAGTTAGAGCTGTGTTACACACTGCATGAAAGCTCATTTTCAAAAAATCCATAATAGTGGCACTTTAATTTCAGCCTTTGTAGATATATACACTAGAAAACAAGACAAAAATACTAAGGAAGAAAATAATTTTTTTCAGTAACAGCAAAGACAACATTAAACATGCTGATCTCATCTTTGGATAGCACTAAAACACACATTAGATTCTGTGATGAACTGACAGAATCATCAGATTTCAGATCACATACGTAGCTCTGGAAGTGTGTGCAGTCGTCTCCGTCATCGTTGGAGCAGTACATGGGTCTGTGTCCCATCGTGATGATCCACGGCCGCTGCGCTCGGCTCTCAGGACGGTTCGCTTCCTTCATCAATGAGAGCGAGAGGCACAAACACACAAGACTGCATCAAGGTGATGCCCTTAAACAGAACATCATGCTTCAAGAATATTCCCTTACTTCAGCCTTAGATTTATGCTTAAAACTATAAAAAAGAAACTATATACAAGATATACTGTTTGAAAACATGCCTTGGGATATTTTTGCAGGAAAACTGTTTAAAGGAATAGTTGACCCAAAAAAAAAAATCTGCTGTAAATCTGCTCACTCTCAGTTCATCCCAGATCAGGATGAGTTTGTTTCTTCATCAGATTTGGAGAAATGCGTCACTGCATCAGTGTCTCAGCAATGGATGCTCTGCAGTGAATGGGTGCCGTCAGAATGAGAGTCCAAACAGCTGATAAAAACATCACAATAATCCACAAGTAATCCACACCACTCCAGTCCATCAGTTAACATCTGGAGAAGACAAAAGCTGAAACAAATCCAGCATTAAGACGTTTTTAACTCAAATACCATAGAGTCCATAATCCATAATAACGCTTCCTCCAGTGAAAAAGTGTTCTGGTCTGAATCAGGAGAGAAATCTGCACAGATCAAGCAGCGTTTACAAGACAAAACAGCTCTAAACAAATATGTGGCTGGATTCTGATGGACTTTTTCACTGGAGGAAGTGTTATTATGGATTATGGTATTTCAGTTAAAATCATCTTAATGCTGGATTTGTTTCAGCTTTTGTCTTCTCCAGATGTTAACTGATGGACTGGAGTGCTGTGGATTATTGTGATGTTTTTATCAGCTGTTTGGACTCTCATTCTGACGGCACCCATTCACTGCAGAGCATCCATTGCTGAGACACATTTCTCCAAATCTGATGAAGAAACAAACTCATCTACACCTATGAACATGATTTTTAGTGTTCATCCACAGTAAAGTTGATTTCTGAGAGCATCACAGCAGCATCTGTTGTGTGTTTGTACCTTTAGATCCGCCTGTAGCCACTCATACTGTCTGAAGAGCAGATCCAGGCCATATTCCAGATAGAAATAGACTTCAGTGGAAAAGGAGATGATATGAGCAGGCCCGACGTTCCAGCTACACACAGTTATAAACATGCTTCAGTTTTCAAAACCTGATTGTGCAAACGATAAATGTTTCTTCAGACTGGGAAAAACAATCATCCAACAAAGCAGAGCTGGAATCATCATCCTCTCTGTGTTTAAAGCAGAACCTCAGTAGTTTTTCCAGCTTTCTCCCATGAGCACAGATACATCGCTCGCTCAATTACGGCGTTCCAGCTCAGAGATGATTCTGAGTTTTCACAGAGAACCATAACAAACACACTTAACTGACTGTAATCTGCACCTTATGACCTTTCTTAAATAGTTTATCCAGACATTATAACTGAGCTCATGTGAAGAACTACAGAATAAAAGAGGGAGAATCTTTCTAGTTTTCTTTCATTACAGTGTAAGAGGAGATTTCTGAGAAAAACCTATAGCCTTTAAAAATATAATAGATAAAGCGCGTTAAAATAAACACATATTTTCTTTCCACCAGTCTGAAAGATATGGAAGTTTGTATCTGCCATGGGATAAAAAAAATCAAATTTAAATAAGGTAACTGTGATTTTTTAATCTCAAATTTAAGACTTTTTATCTCAGAATTATGGAGAAAAAAGTCAGAATTGTATGTTATGAACTCTGCAAGACAAAGTAAGAATTTTGAGATATAAAGTCAGAATTGTGAGATATAAAGCAATTTAGAGATTATATCTCAAAATTCTGGGTTTTTTGTGGTAAAATATTCAGAACTGTGAGATAACTACTTTTTTTTTAAATCCCGTTGTGGAAACAAGCTTCCACAGAAAGAAAACAAAGCAAAACAGCTGAAGATCTCAGATGGTTGTCTTGAGTTTTAGAGCTCGTACCTGTACCACAGATTCTCCGTGTGTCCCGGCATACTGAAACGACTCCTGTAGTGGGAGAAATTACTGCAAAAACAAACACAGACAGAAAATGACCGACTGAAACCACAGCAGCCATTAGTGAATTACACAGTGAACACATTCAGGCTTCAAACGACGCTGAAACCGACACCAGGGAGAAACAGAAAAACACTAAACGCTCTCGTGTTTCACAGATTCATTCGGCTCATAAACATGAGAAACGGGCGTGGGGTCACTGTCAGTGACCTCAGAAGGTAGGGTCAAAGGTCAAGAGGACGCAGGGGTCAGGATCAATTTTTGAGTTTCCGTTGTGCTGGTATGGATGTGCTGAGATCTCACAGGGGTCATAAGGTCAAGGCTAGGAAAACAACAGGCCAGATGTTTAAGCATAAAATACTTTAACACATACACAAATACAAATAACGACCCTGACCTCAAAAAACATCGCAATCCATAATCAATTATTTTTAACAAATGTTTCTGAATCGATCCAGAGGTCTGTGCTTCCCTCCAGTGGTCAGCACTCAAACTACTAGCTAGTTCACTAAAAAACTGCTGAAACACTTGCTAAGATGGATGTGAAAGTGAATAATGCAGACATTATGCAGGATATGCATTATGCAGTATGTTTGTCTTATCTAAACATTCTTAAAATCAGTAACATTTACTTGATGTAATTTTTTTTTTTTTTTTTTAAGAGAGAAGTTGATCAAAATGAAGTGTTTATTCTTAAAACAAGAACATATATTTATTTATTTTATTTATGATTTAATGCCATATCAGCAGCAATGGCAATTTATGGCAAAATCAACAGTATTTACATTTTAAAAAACAAATAAGATTACAATATCATTTCAATACATGCTGTCTTATAAAAACAATCAAAATACAAAAATATACATATATACAAAAAAATAACAATAATAACAAGTTTTATAAAATCTTCCAATTTAACATGTGGTAAAAATTCTAAAATTATATATACACACACTGCCGCTCAAAAGTTTGGGATCAGTAAGGTTCTTAATGTTTTTTTAAGGGAGTCTCTTCTGTTCATCAAGCTGTATTTATTCGATCAAAAATACAGAAAAAACAGGAATATTGTGAAATCTTATTGCAATTTCTAATATTGGTTTCCTATTTTAATATACTTTAAAATATAATTTATTTCTGTGATGCGCAACTGAATTTTCAGCATCATTACTCCAGTCTTCAGTGTCACAAGATCTTCAGAAATCATTCTAATATGATGATTTATTATGAGAGTTGAAACTGTTGTGCTGCTTCATTTAGTTTTTTTGGAACCTGTGATACTTTTTTCTTTGATTCTTTGATGAATACAAAGTTAAAAAGAGCAGCATTTGTTCAAAATAGAAATCTTTTCTAACAATATAAGTCTTTACTATGACATTTATTCATTTAACACATCCCTCCTGATTAAAAATATTAATTTCTTTAAAAAAAAAAAAAGAAAGAAAGAAAGAAAGAAAGAAAGAAAGAAAGAAAGAAAGAAAGAAAGAAAAAATTACTGACTGAGATGATTTTAAAAGTGTAATGGGCTCATAAAAATTACCTTGTTTTTCATTTTGTATTTTAAATATTTTTTCTGTCTGCACTGGCAGATATTTGTTCTGGTTTTAAACTTAAACACTTCATTTTGATGAGTTTCTTATAAAACAAGACATCTTATCTCCTGCCATTCTGCATCTGCAGTAAATGTATCTTGATTTAAGAATGTTTAGATGGAAAACAAAAAAATACTGAGTAATACAATAATTTTTTGCCTTGTATTAAGCTCTACAGTAATGTCTAGAGAGATTTTGATTTAGAAAATATTTAAAAAACAGGCATATGCAAATGTGAAATCAATAATCCATCATGACAACACCGTTCACTCATATAGTCCTGAAAGTCTGAACCCTGAGTTTTCTGCAGATTACTGTGGGGTTAAAATCATCTCATCTCATCTCTTCTCATCCAGACGTTCAGTAGAGCGTCATCTGTTGATGGTTAATCTACAAACATCTGTAAACATCTCACTGCACGTCACATCATCATCATCATCATCATGTCAGTCATTTAGCTCTCGCTCCGCAGGGTCAAACATCCATGTGGCTTTGATTTGATGTCCCAGAATCAAACAAATCTTTGACTGGACGTTCTCTTCTGTCTGCATTTGCTGCATCGATCCATCTGATACTACAGACACAAAAACACTCACTGTTTCTTATTAAATACTGCCCTGTTAATGTGCCGTAACAACGCTGTCAAAGTGCTGTTGAGAGAATCTCAGGGAAACAACCCCAAAATGAAAAGAAAACAGTAATTAATTGCATTTTTATTAAAGAAAATGAATCTATTTTAGGGCCATTAATATTTTGTGGATTTAAATATTTAACCCTCATAATGCATTCAGCTCCATTTTGACCCGGAAGAGATACATAAACATTTCTAAAAAAGTAGTTTTAAAAAAGTTTTTAGTAACAGAATGAAAATTTGCAAATGCTTTAAAATACACATTTTTTTTTTTTCCCAGAATTTTTACAATGATTTTTTTTTAGAGATATAAAACATATTTGTGTTCGGGTCATTTTTGACCGAGGTATGAACGAAGTACCATTAGTGTCAAAATTACATTTTGTAAAAATATCTATGAAGTTATATTAGTGTAAAAAAAAAAAAACTTTTGTAAAATATATTTCACCTTTTCTCCATGTATCACACACTTTTGGACTGAATTTTGTTGATGCATATGAATATGTACGCATATTGATGAACCATTGCAGCATGAACAACTGATCAGTTTATGCAAGTTTAATGAATTTATTTTATTTGAAAACTTTTCAGAGTAATATTTATGTATATTTTTTTATGTTGTTTTGTTAGAAATAAATATGTAAGTTTCATAAATTTGGACTGTTTTTGAGCAATCATGAGTTATAAATTCAAAGGAATTTAATTAAATTCCATTCACGCCATTGGGGTTAATACTGATAATTCTCAGATTATATGTTCTTATAAATTTCATACAATGATGTATGTATTCAAATAAAATTTCTCACCAATTTTGAAACAGATATTTTGCATTTTAATTTTTTTTTTTTGAGTAGTTCATGCATAATTTGAAATTTCAAAGAATTTATAAATTTTTTAATTAATAATTAAGAGGTAAATGCAGTGAAAATATGGTAACATTCAAAACTTTGATTTTTTTTTTTTCACATTCATTTAATATTGAGAAGTTGCTGATCAGATACAATATGGTTTTAACTGAAAAATAAGTTATGTTTTTTATAAAATAACAATTCTTCAGGTCCAAACAGACCTGGAATGTGAAAACAGTCCAGAGATTCTGAATGCATTATGATGGTTAAACACAAGTGCATGTCACATAATAATGTGCCAAAGCAATCAAAATCCTAAACAAGACTTGTTTTGTCTATGCAAAATATAATAACTGTATTTTTCTTTTGGTTTTGGTGTAAATGTGATTCGCCGCTGAGCTCCGGCCCGTTTCTCCGTCTTCTTTGGCTCTGCTGATGTTGTTTAGATGTCGGCGGCTCTTGAGCAAATCCAGACATACGATTAAAATGACTCACGTCAAGAAAAGTTTCCCAAAAATGTTCTGAATCTCTGCTGTGGAACAGATTCTTTTGCTCCAGATGTTTTCATACTGGAAACCTCTGATTTCTGCACTCTATAACCTGGTTAAAATCTCCTGATGACCATCCTACTCGAAGACATTAAAGCTGAGATCAGGTTTAGGTTAACAGCAGGTTAAACACACTTACTAAGCCCACTCGTGGTTTCCAGGACAGGTCATATACGGCGTGTAAGCAGCGATGGACTGGATCTGCCGCATGAACTCATCACCGATCCGGCCGTTATCCTGATTAAACACACACACACACACACACACACACACACACACACACCAGGGTTCAGAGTCATTGAGATACTATTACACAACCCGAATTCTGGAAATGTTGGGACGTTTTTTAAATTTGAATAAAATGAAAACTCAAAGAATTTCAAATCACGAGCCAATATTTTATTCACAATAAAACATAGATAACATAACAAATGTTTAAACAGATAAATTTTAAAATTTTATGCACAAAATGAGCTCATTTCAAATGTGATGCCTGCTACAGGTCTCAAAATAGTTGGGACGGGGGCATGTTTACCATGATGTAGCATCTCCTCTTCTTTTCAAAACAGTTTGAAGACGTCTGGGCATCGAGGTTATGAGTTTCTGGAGTTTTGGTGTTGGAATTTGGTTCCATTCTTCCTGATATAGGTTTCCAGCTGCTGAAGAGTTCGTGGTCATCTAATTTGGACTCGTCTGACCATAGAACACTTTTCCACTTTGAAACAGTCCATTTTAAATGAGCCTCGGCCCACAGGACACGACGGCACTTCTGGACCATGTTCACATATGGCTTCCTTTGTGCATGATAGAGCTTTAGTTGGCATCTGCAAATGGCATGGCAGATTGTGTTTACCGACAGTGGTTTCTGGAAGTATTCCTGGGCCCATTTAGTAATGTCAATGACAGAATGATGCCGATGAGTGATGCAGTGTCGTCTGAGGGCCCGAAGACCACGGGCATCCAACTAAGGTCTTCGGCCTTGTCCCTTACGCACAGAGATTTCTCCAGTTTCTCTGAATATTATGATGATGTTATGCACTGTAGATGATGATATTTGCAAAGCCTTTTCAATTTGATGTTGAGGAATGTTGTTTTTAAAGTATTCCACAATCTTTTTACACACTCTTTCACAGATTGGAGAGCCTCTGCCCATCTTTACTTCTGAGAGACTCTGCCTCTCTAAGATATCCCTTTACAGCTAATCATGTTACAGACTTGATGTCAATTAACTTAATTAGTTGCTAGATGTTCTCCCAGCTGAATCTTTTCAAAATTTCTTGCTTTTTCAGCCCTTTGTTGCCCCCGTGCCAACTTTTTTGAGACCTGTAGCAGGCATCAAATTTGAAATGAGCTCATTTAGTGGATAAAAGTGTAAAACTTCTCCGTTTAAGCATTTGTTATGTTCTCTATGTTCTATTGTGAATAAAATACTGGCTCATGTGATTTGAAAGTATTTTAGTTTTCATTTTATTCAAATTTAAAAAGCATCCCAACATTTTCGGAATTCGGGTTGTAGTTTTATTAATAGTTCAAAAGTCGTTTGCATTTTTATATTTTCCATATTCATTTTTATTAAAGTCTTACCAATTTTTTTGTCATTTTTTAATGTTCTGTTTCTTTTAATATGCCTATATAGTTTAATTATTTATTTTATTTGTTGATTTTGCATTGGCAACTAGCCGAAATAAAATAAGTGATGTTATAAAATAACAATACTAATAAAAATGACAAAAACAAAGAACAAAATTATGAAAGCTATAATTAATTCAAAAGAAAACAGAAAATCTAAAAATAATAAAACTGTTAATGAAAACTAATATTATTATTATAGTTAACGAAAACCATAAAAACATTTTTTTTTACTTGAAATAAAATAAATGTTAACTGAAATAGAATAATAAACTATTCAAATTTATTTTATTTAGGCTTATTGCCAAAAAATCTCATTTTCATTTAGTTTAACTAAAACTAAAATAAAAATTCATAAAAAGTATAAAGACATTTTTTTTTAAATGCAAACTATTAAAGTGACAAAAAAATAAAACTTTAATTAAAATTTAAATGAAAACTGAAAATATAAAAATAAAAATATTAAAAACTACAATAGTATCTAAAATAACACTGGCAAGTAAAACCCCTCAGAATCAAGGCTGTGATTAAAAACAGATGTTCTGTGTTCAGTAGCTCAGCTCATAATCACATTATGATGTAATATTTCAAACACACACTGTTTTAAAACTAAAACTACACGACTTCAACATTACAAGTTACACACGAGACGAGAGTGATAAAATAGTGTGATGAAATAGGCCTCATTATTGGTAATAAATAAACTAATTTAATGTATGCATATAAGCTGCTTTGGATAAAAGCATCTGTAAATGAATGTAAAAGAAAGCAGCCCATCATCAGAAACCTCGGTCGTGACAAACTCAAATCAGATCCATCTATTTTCCAGACACTTACATAATCATACCTGAACTCAAACCAGTGATTTGGGGAATATTGTGGTTGGTTGTTGGGTTTCATTACTCTAATGAGTTTTCATATGCTCACAGTGTTTCCACTGAAGCTGACAGCTGTATTTGTGGTTTTTGTCTCTGATTATGATATTATGGGTAACACTAGACAATCGGGTCAAAATGATGTGGATCATCACTTATATGTGTTTCTTACCTCATGCATGTCATACGCAAAATCCCCTGTGAAAACAATCACATGCTGTAAAGCACATTCACCACATGCACAAGCAAAACACAAAACTAGAACCAAACCACCCAAACTATCATCACTGGGATGACAAACTAATCTGCTTTTACTCAGTTAAAGAAACAGTTCACACAAAAATGAACATTAGCTGAAAATATGCTCGCCCTGAGGTCATCCGAGATCAGGATGAGTTTGTTTCTTCATCAGATTTGTAGAAATGTGTCACTGCATCAGTGTCTCAGCAATGGATGCTCTGCAGTGAATGGGTGCCGTCAGAATGAGAGTCCAAACAGCTGATAAAAACATCACAATAATCCACAAGTAATCCACAAAAGAATTAAAGTTTAGAGCTGTTTTGTCTTGTAAACGCTGCTTGATCTGTACAGATTTCTCTCCTGATTCAGACCAGAACACTTTTTCACTGGAGGAAGCCTTATTATGGATTATGGACTTGTGTTATGTTAAAAACGTCTTAATGCTGGATTTGTTTTAGCTTTTGTCTTCTCCAGATGTTAACTGATGGACTGGAGTGCTGTGGATTACTTGTGGATTATTGTAGTGTTTTTATCAGCTGTTTGGACTCTCATTCTGACGGCACCCATTCACTGCAGAGCATCCATTGCTGAGACACTGATGCAGTGACACATTTCTCCAAATCTGATGAAGAAACAAACTCATCCTGACCTGGGATGAACTGAGGGTGAACACATTTACAGGTAATGTTCATTTTAGCTGATCTATTCCTTTAATCAAGACCGTACATGTGTTCGCAGTCTCACCGATGTGCAGAATGACGTCGTACATCCCCATCTGCGTCTCCTTCTGCAGTCGACTCAGAGACTGAGGGTTTTCGTTGCCCATGTCACCAAACAGAGCGAATCTGGGGCTGAAGCTCACGCTTTCATTCAGAGATGTGAAGTAGAAGATGTCGCTCCATCCAGCTTCACTGCCGCAGTGATACACTGAAACACACACACACACACACACACGTTGTGTTTCCATGTTTTATGGGGACATTCCATAGGCATAATGGTTTTTCTACTGTACAAACTGTATTTTCTATCACCCTACACCTAAACCTACCCCTCACAGGAAACTTTCTGTATTTTTAGGTTTTCAAAAAACTTTTTTCTGTATGATTTATGAGCTTGTTTACCCATGGGGACCTTAAAAAATGTCCCCACAAGGTCAAAATTCATGGTATTACTATCCTTGTGGGAATATTTGGTCACCATAATGTAGTGAATACCAGTGCGCGCACACACACACACACACACACCCTCTCCCATAAACACACACACTCTCTCTCTCTCACACACACACAGACACACACACATCCACTCACACTCTCATACTCTCTCACACACACACACACACACACACACACACACACACACACACACACACACACACCTCTCCCATAAACACACACACTCTCTCTCTTACACACACACACACACACACACACACACACACACACACACACACACACACACCCTCTCCCATAAACACACACACTCTCTCTCTCTCACACACACACAGACACACACACATGCACTCACACTCTCATACTCTCTCACACACACACACACACACACACACACACACACACACACACACACACACACACACCCTCTCCCATAAACACACACACTCTCTCTCTTACACACACACACACACACACACACACACACACACACACACACACACACACACACACACCCTCTCCCATAAACACACACACTCTCTCTCTCTCACACACACACAGACACACACACACGCACTCACACTCTCATACTCTCACACACACACACACACACACACACACACAGTATGATGCAGGTTACCGTATGCAGCGGCCGGGATCAGATCGGTCAGCGTGACTCGGTGGACGTACATCGTCCTGTTCTCCGGTCCTCCGTCGATAAACTTGCTTGCGCTTCCCTTCGCCGCGTGACTGAAGAGCTTCCCGCCCCACAGACCGAACTCAACAACACTCTCGGTTTGATTAGCGGTGGACCATGTGACCAGCATCGAGTTCTTCACACCTGAGGAAAGACGCTCCGTTATACACCTGCTCGGGTCACATGACCCTCTTTACTGTCACTGTGCAAAGTACAAACACAGAGATGAGAAATTTCAACCCTCCCTCACCTCAAACTCTCATTACTGTAATGATCAAATTCGTAAAAAAAAAAAAACTAACACTAGCTTCTCTATTCTTGTTGAATTCTATCTATTTGTTTTCTTTCTATTTATTATACAATTAACAAAAAGCAAAAAAACAAAAAACGCCTCTAACACTAGCTTGCTCTATTCTTTTTCTATTCTATCTGTTTTCCTTTTATTTATTACATAATTAAAAAAAAAAAACGAAAAAAAAAAACCTTGCTAGTGTACTGTGTTAAGCTAACTGAGACTTGTTACAGCACTTGTTATTATTGCTCTTTTGTTGATTTTTATTGCTTCTGTCCTCTTTTATAAATCACTTTGGATAAAAGTGTCCGCTTAATGACTAAATGTAAATGAAAATATCTGGAATATTACTTAAACTTCAGCTATGAAAAATCCTAACTGTTCTCAAAACATAAAAATATAGTAAAATATAGTTTCTTAAGTTATAACTTCTTAAGAGGTATTTTTAAGAGGTAAAATGTGCACTTTGACTTTTTTAAAATTCTGCTGGAAAAATATCAACGAAAATTAAATAAAATATTAAATATCTTGATATTTCACTTGAAATCAGCTAAAAATATAAACTAATATTAAATAAATTATAAAATATCATGACTTCTTTCAAATAAAATGTTCATTAATATAATGAGGAATATTGATTATATATTTTTTAGATTGTGAAATCTTTAAACATCAACTGTCAAAAATCACAATTGTTCTCAAAATATGCCTCATGTTTTGCATTTAAAATAAAATTTCTTAATTTTTAAGGGGTAAAATGTGTACTCTGATTAGTCTGAATGACATTTTCAAACAAAGCTTTTCTGAAAAAAAAATCTACTAAAATTAAATAAAATAATAAATCTATTGACATTTTCAAACAACATTATTCTGAAAAACATGAACTAATAGGAGAAAAATATAAATTACTATTAAATAAAATTAATATCATGATGTTTCAACCCTCCCTCACCTGAGACTGTCATTATTGTAATGATGGAAAATGATAAAATATTAAACTGTGAAGTCTTTAAACATCACTTGTTGTCAAAAATCATAATTTCGTTCACAATATGCCTTATTTTCTGCATTTAAAATACATTTTCTTATTTTTTGACGGATTAAATGTACACTTGACATTTTCAAACAAAATTCTGCTGAGAAATGTCAATTAATATTAATATTAAATAAGATGTTTCAACCCTTGTCATTATTTCAATGACACAAAAAAAGACATATTATTTAAATTGTGAAGTCTTTAAACACCAGCTGTCAAAAATAATTGTTCAAAGGATATGCCTATTTAAAACATAAATTCTTATTTTTTTGAGG
>JBCAMP010000201.1:10000-30000 GCA_039654775.1 Spinibarbus caldwelli | reverse complement strand
CGGGAGGGGGCCGGCTGACAGAGACCAGGGAGGCGACGAAGGAGGGAGGAGCCAGGGAAGAGACAGGAGGGATCCGGAGCAGGAGGAGTCTAGCAGGACCCAGACCACAGCCATGATGTCGACCCACGGTGGAGCCGACGGAGGGAGGAGGAATAGCCGCCGACTCCAGGGGCCCGACCAACGGAGGCCGAGCAGGTGGTGGAGGAGCCCGAGGCGGAGACGGAGAGCTAATGAGCCAGGGGGATGCTGAGGATCCGGAGGGCCAGGGTGGAGCCGAGGGCTCTGGCGACCGAGGCGGAGACGGAGCTCCGGAGATCCGCGGCGGAGGCAGAGCAACTGAGGACCAAGGTGGAGCTGGCGGGAGGAAGGAGCCCAACGGAGCCGGTGGGACAGAGCGACGAGGTGCAGCCAGAGGAGCAGAGTCCTGAGGCAATAGCAGGTCGACGCCCGACCAAGGCGGAGCCGAAGGGACGAGGGAGCCTGGTGGAGCTGGTGGAGCTGGTGGATCGATGGATGACGGTGGAGGCGAGGGAGCTAGGAGCTGAGGTGGAGCAGCTGGGTCTACGGGCCGAGGCGGAGTCCGGGCCTCGGAGGCTGGAGGCGGAGGTGAGGGGTTCTCCAGCCACGGCGATAGAGGATGGCAGACCCGCGGAGCTCGCACCGCATTGATGGAGGGCTGAGGGCGAGCAGAGGGGCTGCCAGACGACAGCGGTGGAGGAGGCAGGAGCAGGTGGGAGGGTGGGCATTTGTCAGCCTCTGGGCTTTCAGGGTGAAACTCTGGAACGGGAGCCGACACTGGGGGGCGCTCTGGAGGCACCTGTTCTGGAGGACGCTTTCGGGGAGCGGCCACTGGAGTGCACTTTCGAGGAGCAGGCACTGGAGGGCGCTCTGGAGGCGCGGAGCCTGACAGGACCAGCGGAGACAAAGGAGGGCTGGACGGGACCAGCCAGGATGAAGGAGAGAGGAGAGGGGGAATGTCAGCCTCCAGATCCGTCTCCCAATCAATCAGATCCCCCTCCCAGTCTAGCAGCCCCAGATGCACGATCAGCTCACCCTCAGCCGTGATGCAGGGGGCGGAGCTCCACTCCGTGCTCACACCAACCACGGCTTGCTCCCTCGTGGTGGGCACTGTCACCGGCTCTCGCACCTGGTCTGACATGTTGGACTCAACTTCCAGGGCGATCTTCCGCTCAGTCGCTCGGATTTGCGCTGGCTCGCAGATTGCGGCGGGAATGGGCTCTCCGTCATCGGTGGGCTTGGGCTTATGCTCTGCACCGCGGGGAGTTGGTGGGCTGGGCTCTGGGTCAGGAGTGGATCTGGCGAGATCATCCAAGGGGCAGATGGTGAGTGGCGATCCATTTCTCACCAGAGTCAACTCCACGAAGGCGGCAAATTCTGCTCGAGGACCATCCTCGGACGACAGCGCTCTGCACACGGTGTTCAGGCTGACGTCATAGAACGCGCAGAGCGCGTCGTCCGGGTAGCCGATGTTATTAGCTAGCATCAAGAGCAGTCTAGTATGGTCCTCAAGCAAACGCTCCCCCTGCTCCAGCAGGAGGAGGAGGAATTCGGGGCGAAGTAGGGGATCCTTAGAGACACAACGGAAAGAAAAACACTGGGAAAAAATGGGAAACAAAACGGAGGGTAAACACACGGAAGTTACTGTCTTTGGTCAGTCTTTCTGTCACACTTCACGGGATGCACGGGAACCAGGAACGAGGAGACGAGGAATACACAAAATGAGAGTCTTTAATCCAATGGGGAAACACAGAACACAGGCAGGGAAGACATTCAAAGACCGACAAACATGAACTGAATGGACTGGGGCTTTTAAGGACAGGACAATCAGGGGAGGAAGACGAGACACACCTGGAATCAAATTAACAATTAACATGAGGAAAAAACACTCACAGACAGGTCCATGATCCTGACAAGTACGTTCCCAGAACGTTCTTATTTGGTTTATAAAAAAATTACCAAACATTCCCAGTACATTCAAACAACATTCTTATTTGGTTCCCAAAAAATAAACAAATGTTCTCACTACATTTATACAACATTCTTATTTGGTATATATAAATGTTCTTAGTATGTTAAAAGAACGTTCTTTTTTTTTTTTTTTTCAAAAAAAAAAAAAAAAACATTCAGTACATTCTAATTTGGTTCCCAAAAAATAACCAAATGTTCTCAGTATGTTTGAAGAATGTTTTTATTTGGTTTACAAAAAAATAACCAAACGTTTTCAGTACATTCACACAACGTTCCCAGAACGCTCTTATTTGGTTCCCAAAATACATACAAATGTTCTCAGTACATTAAAAGAACACTCTTATTTGGTTTCCAAAATAAATAAACAAACAAACAAACAAACATTCTCAGTATGTTTGAAGAATGTTCGGTAACACTTTAGAATAGGGAACACTTATTCACTATTAACTACGACTTTTCCCTCAATAAATTCCTAATTTGCTGCTTATTAATAGTTAGTAATTAGTTGTTAAGTTTAGGTGTTGGGTAGGATTAGGGATGTAGAATAAGGTCATGTAGAATAAGGCATTAATATGTGCTTAATTACTACTAATAAATGGCTAATAGTCTAGTAACATGCATGCTAATAAGCAACTAATTAAGAGACCCTAAAATAAAGTGTTACCGAATGTTATTTGGTTTAAAAAAATAACCAAATGTTCTCAGTATGTTTGAAGAAAGTTCTCAGTTCCAGATCAGTCCTGCTTCTTTCCGCAGAGATGATGGAAGTTTCACAGTCAGCGACGTTCCGTCCGGATCGTATGTTCTGGAAATCTCCTCTCCGACCTACAGATTCCAGCCTGTGCGGGTCGACATCACCACCACAGGGAAGATGAGGTGTGGATGAGAGCTTTGATCCAGTTACTGCTGTAAAACACACTTACACTGGTGCTCCACCAATGTTTGTGTGAAACTAACACTGAATCATACAGAGGAGCGTCAGATCTGCTGTTTCATTGATTTTAATGTGCGTTGAGTCAGTGGTGAAGGTTTGTTGCTCGTGCAGGGCTCGTGTGGTCAACTACATCAGGACCTCAGAGGTGATCCGACTGCCGTACCCGCTTCAGATGAGGAGCGTCGGTCTGCATTCATACTTCATCCCGCGGGAAACCTGGGGCTGGTCCGACTTCCTCATGAACCCGATGGTGCGTCGCTGGGAAATGTGACCCTTGACCACAAAACCAGCCATAAGGGTCAATTTTTTGAAATTGAGATTTATACATCATCTGAAGCTGATAAATAATCTTTCCATTGATGTATGGTTTGTTAGGATAGGACAATATTTGAAAATCTGAATCTGAGGGAGCAAAAAAATCTAAATATTGAGAAAATCACCTTTAAAGTTGTCCAAATGAAGTTCTTAGCAATGCATATTACTAATCAAAAATTAAGCTGATATATTTACAGTAAGAAATTTACAAAATATCTTCATGGAACATGATCTTAATATCCTAATGATTTTTGGCATAAAAGAAAAATGTATAATTTTGACCCATACAATGTATTGTTGGCTATTGCTACAAATATACCTGTGCTGCTTATGACTGCTTTTGTGCTCCAGGGTCACATATAGGGTTGGGAATCGAAAATCAATTTCAATTCCAGAATCAGATACTTAAGGTCAGGAATCGGATACTTGTTGTAAAATTAAAATTTCGGTTCCACCTGTGTGCACATCTTTTTTGTTTAGCTGGCGAAAAGGGGCTGTTAAAAATGTATTTTTCTTTGAATCATTCATTCAAGAGATTCATTCAAAAACACTGATTCATCCAGTAATGAAACAAGTGAGTCATTGAATCATTCCATTCAGAAATTCCATGAGATTTTTAGTTGTCTAATGTTTTTATTCAGAATTGCGAGAGAACTACAACCTCCATTAAAAAAAAAAAAGTCTCAAATTATCTGGAATCATGCAGCTCTGTTTTGCACACAATCAGCTCTTAATCGAGTCCAGTTTTTATGTATCAGAATAAATATATTTGATATCTAAATGTTTGACTTCATTGTTTTAAACCACATTGGAATCGAAACTGGGAATCAATAAGAATCAGAATTGGAATTGATCAAATTCAAACAATACCCAGCCCTTCTGTGAATCCTACTCTCGTCCTGAAACCGCAGCTTCACGCTTTACTCTTCACTCTCTCAGGTTCTCATGATGGTTCTTCCTCTCCTCGTAATCCTTCTTCTTCCTAAAGTCTTCAACCCCAGCGATCCCGAGATGAGACGGGTATGAACTCCTTCACACTGCATGAATGCTTCGCTCTGATTGATCACATGATTGATTGATTGATTGATTGATTGGCAGGAGATGGAGCAGTCCATGAACATGCTGAACTCCAATCAGGAGCTTCCAGACGTCTCGGAGCTCATGACCAAGTTCTTCTCATCACCTAAAAGTCAAGGGAAGGCAGGAGGCGGAGCCAGAGGCCCTCGGGGCGGAGCTCTGGGTGCAAGGGGTGGAGCTTCGAGGCGGAAAATGAAAGATTAATGTGCACTGTGCACCTCACGTCATATGCAGAGTAAAACAAAAGTAAAGAGCATGAAAATGCTTTTATTTTTATTTTAGGTGTATCTGCTGTGTTTAGTAAAGCCAAAGACTTCAGTCGGTCAGAACACAATATTTAATCTGTGTTTATATGTGAATGTCATTATACTGCTGCTGAATCTTGACTGTATCTTTGATTATTCAAGCTGCTTCAGTTTCACAATATAACACAGTAACACTTTACAATAAGGTTTCATTAGTTAATGTTAGTTCATGCACTAACCAACAAGCAATATATTTGTTACAGTGTTTATTAATCTTTGCAAAACACAACTGTTCTTTGTTCAGGTTTTCTGCAGGTCTTAAAAAGTCTCAATTCATCCTTCCACAGAATAAGGCCTTAAAAATGTCAAAAGTAGGCTACAAAATGAAAAAAGGTGAAAGGTACAGTAAAAGTTATTTTCAAATTTTAAAACAAATTTAAAAGTAAAGGAAATTTGTTCGAAGTTATATTTTCAAACTTGCTTTAAATTTTCTTTAATTGTTCTTTAAAAAAGTCTTTAAATAGTCTTAAATTGATTTTATAAAACCTGCAGAAACCCTATCTTTTGTTCACATCAGCTCAGGCCCTTTAAATATTAACAGATACAACTTTTAATTTTAATATATGTATTAATACATTAATAATAAATGTTTTGAATACTACTAATACTGTTTTAAATTCACATGAACTTAGATTACTAAATGCTTTAGAAATATGTACGTTGTTAGTTCATGTTAAATAATGGAACCTTATTGTAAAATGTTACCAGATCATTTTATTTATTGAATGAATTTACGCCTCTGAATAAATTATTATAAACTATTAATTGCAGTTGTTTAAGAAACACTTACAGTGTGTGTGTGTGTGTGTGTGTGTGTGTGTGTGTGTGTGTGTGTGTGTATGTATGTATATGTGTGTGTGTATGTGTTTGTGTGTGTGTGTTTGAGATTCTCCTAGGAGAGCGACATACACACACACACACATTATAATACACACACACACACATGCCTGAATTGACAGAGTATTGACAGAGTAAACCGCTGATCTTCAGAGTATTGACAGAGTAAACCGCTGATCTTCAGAGTATTGACAGAGTAAACCGCTGTAAATGCTGATCTTCATCAAATTCACTACAAAAGTCACCAGAAAATTATGCAGAATTTAAATAGTTTTCCATTATGATATTTTTATATCAATTTAACAATTGTCCATAATGACTGTCATTAGATTTAAAATTTATATATAATAATTTTATATAAATAATAATATATTAATAAATCAAAACATGTTAACGGTACTAAAAAAAAAAAAAAAAAAAACGATTTTCTTTATGCAGAATATAATATCTAATTTCTGCTGAATTTGATCTGTTGATATGCATGAAGACAGACAGAAGTTCATCAGTTGTAAAACACAGACTTACGGGTGATTCCTGTGATGTGCCGGATCTCTGCCGGAGGTCTGGGTTCAGCCGGGAATCAGGTGATGATTCAGTCACTGCTGTTGCAAAACAGAGTCAAAGGGTGAAATGAATCAGATAAAACAAATGAAACTACACTGAAGAGTCCAGATAAAGGTTTTAACCCTTGCAGTGATGGGTTGAAGTCCAGCGCTGATAGTAGCACACGGATCAACACTTTGCTTCTCTCTCTTGCTGCTGTCGGTCACACACTCTCGCAGCGGTATCACTCACTCATGACCAGGGCCGGACTTAACCAAGAAGCGAGGTAAGCAGCCGCTTAGGGCCCCGGGGAATCAGGGGGCCCCATTTGATATTGGCAAAACATATTTGGCAAATGCAAATTTGTGTTCTGGAGAGCGTCAAATGTTCACTCACTGCTCAAAATCCAGAGTTTTTATCAAGTGTTGAGTTCTGCAAGCTCGTGAATCCTCTCATTATAACAACGTGTAGATATGATGTAAATAATAGATTCATTGTGCATTGCAGACAGCTTCACTGATTAACGCAACATCGTGAGATTACGATGAACTGAAGTGAATGACAGCTTTTTGTGATTATAGAGGGATTATAGAGAGACTTTCTAGGCTGTATAATACAGGTGCATCTCAATAAATTAGAATGTCGTGGAAAAGTTCATTTATTTCAGTAATTTAACTCAAATTGTGAAACTCGTGCATTAAATAAATTCAGTGCACATAGACTGAAGTAGTTTAAGTCTTTGGTTATTTTAATTGTGATGATTTTGGCTCACATTTAACAAAAACCCACCAATTCACTATCTCAACAAATTAGAATATGGTGACATGCCAATCAGCTAATCAACTCAAAACACCTGCAAAGGTTTCCTGAGCCTTTGCTTTAATTATTGGTATTTATATATACAGTACATTATAAATATACACAGAACACACATATATTATGCAAACAAAAACTTTTATTTTGTATGCGATTAATCGCGATTCATAGTTTGACAGCACTAATTTATTTATATGTTTATTTGGATAGGGACAATACAATAAACTTGATTCTGGAAAAAATGCACTGCAAATAGAGATTATAGCAGGTGCTAATTTGCATCTCATGTCACTAGAAAGAAAGAAAAAAATCATTACATATATAAATAACCAAAATGATTATAATAAAATAACTATCTGTACCAAAAAACTAATGTAACAAATCCTTCATATAAAAACCTCACACATTACAAACAGAATACAGAACAAAGACATGCACCCAGTTTTATAGACTCTTCCAATCCTAATAAATAACTAATAAGGAACCATATGAAAATTTAAATACGCGTACAGGTCTGGTTTATTTTGAGCCAGTGCTTAATCGTCAATGTAAAATACTTTATAATAGTGCTGTCAAATGATTAATCGTGATTAATCACATCCAAAATAAAAGTTTTTGTTTATGTGTGTGTGTACTGTGTATATTTATTATGTATATATAAATACACACACATACAGTATATATTTTGAAAATATTTACATGTATTTACATGTACATATTTATATTCATATAATTTTATATTATATATAAATATATTTAACATGTAAACATAACATAAAGTTCTTAAATATATACATGCATGTGTGTGTATTTATATATACATAATAAATATACACAGCACACATACATATATTATGTACACAAAAACTTTTATTTTGGATGCGATTAATCATTGCCCAGCACTACTTTATATCATGTATCACTTCAAACTCATTTGGCAACTTAATATTTTATTATTATTTTCTCTTAATGATAGATTACATTTTTGATTTGTTTCTCGGCAAACCCTACCATACGCCTTAAGAACACTTTGAATATGGAACGAGTTGCATGGGATCATTTTTATGACATTTGAAGCCTTTTTGTAAAAAGGTTGATGAAGAAGTTTACATTTCATTAAATGGACAAATGCAAGCATTTTTATTTTTTATATAATGTCTTTTTTTGTGACCCGAAAAAAATAAGGCAGCCTAATATGGCTTTAGAACAGGATCAGGTTGACTAATTATTTACTAATTATTTAAGTTGTGAAGGGGTGAATAAATTAGTTATACCTATAACCTATGAGAGAGAGAGCGAGCAAAATAAGGGTTAGATGTAAAACAGCATATAGAAATTGTGTTGGGGCCCCATACCTGAAATTAGCTAAAGGCCCCCTACACTGTAAGTCCGCCCCTGCTCATGACTCCAGATCATTCCTCTGCCGTGATTCTCATGCTTTTCTCTTCTGTCTCTCATTCAGATGATGGCGAGGCTGTGGGTTTGTCTCTTCCTGCTGGCGCACTTTCAAACCGAAGCACTTCCTGCCAAAAACATCCATCTGCTCGCTCCAGAGGAGCACAAACTCATCCTAAACCTCGGACAGAAAGGTCAGACCGGCACTTATGCTGTTTTACTTCAGCACTGCTTATTAATTCATCTTCAAATATTCTACAGAAATAAATGCTTGTCTTCATAATCTGACATCACCTGGGCCTCTTATTAATTATATTAATGTTAACAAATATGTTTAGTCCTAGTTTTAGGCTGCTGTTGTTATAAGTCACAGTAATTTATTGCTCGTTAATCTAATGACTCAAACTCAACAGCTTGTTTCAGATACAGAAATACTAGTCTGTTTGAATGAATTTAAAACAGATTTGGTTCCACTAACCCACTATGACATCTGACCCATCAGAGCAGAGGTCAAAGGTCAAGCAGGACTCAGGGTGTGTTCATATAATTAGTCCTGATAAAGACTAATTAGATCAGGTTAACAAACACTAGAGATAACGCCTACTAACAGATTAAAGACTGATGAAAGTTTATCAAGACAAACGTTTTCTTCAGAACAGTGTTATTCTAGTATTATTTTACAGTATATATTTATAGTATTGTATAATTTTATAATTAATAGAGTAATAGAGTCATGAATCAGTGGAGTCTTGAGTCAGTAGAATCAATCAGTAGAGTCATGAATATGTAGAGTCACTCAATAGAGTCTTGAATCAGTAGAGTCACTCAATAGAGTCATGAATCAGTAGAGTCAAACAGTAGAGTCATGAATCAGTAGAGTCACTCAATAGAGTCAGAGAATCAGTAGAGTCACTCAACAGAATCATGAATCAGTAGAGTCAATCGGTAGAGTCACTCAATAGAGTCATAAATCAGTAGAGTCAAACAGTAGAGTCATGAATCAGTAGAGTCACTCAATAGAGTCATGAATCAGTAGAGTCAAACAGTAGAGTCATGAATCAGTAGAGTCACTCAACAGAATCATGAATCAGTAGAGTCAATCGGTAGAGTCACTCAATAGAGTCATGAATCAGTAGAGTCAAACAGTAGAGTCATGAATCAGTAGAGTCACTCAATAGAGTCATGAATCAGTAGAGTCAAACAGTAGAGTCATGAATCAGTAGAGTCACTGAACAGAATCATGAATCAGTAGAGTCAATCGGTAGAGTCACTCAATAGAGTCATAAATCAGTAGAGCCAGTTTCTCGGTTGTGATTCTGCCGTTGTTCTGTCTCAGAGTTTCCCCGGGACTGTTACGATCTGTGGCAAAGCTCCGGCGGTCATGCGCGGGACGGCCTGTATATGATCCGCCCCGGAGACTCACCCATCGCTGTTTACTGCGCCATGCAGGAGGGCGGCTGGACGGTGGTGCAGCACATCACGGTCAACAGCAGCGTGGACTTTGACCGCAGCTGGGACGAGTACAAGCACGGCTTCGGATCCCTGAGTGGGAACCACTGGCTGGGGAATGAGCACCTGCACCGGCTGACCCGCGGCCCGGCCCGGTACAAGCTCGGCATCAAGCTGGTGGACCAGGACGCCGTGACCAAGACGGGTGAGTACGATCCGGTGCTGCTGGAGGATGAGGAGGCGCAGTACCGTCTGCGTCTGGGGCTGTTCCAGGGCACTGCGGCTGACGCTCTGACGCTCGACACCGACAACTACCTGCACGATAACCAGCGCTTCACCACCAAAGACCGCGACAACGACAACTACCTCCAGAACTGCGCCCGGCTGGAGTTCCAGGGCGTGGCAGGCGGCGGCTGGTGGTACGACGCGTGCGCCGGCGCAAACCTGAACCGCAGGAACGTCATCTACTGGCAGAAAGACTGCAACAAAGAGCACTTGTGCAAATACGCCTGGATGATGGTGAAGCCCTCAGAGCAGCTCAAAGTGATTCACTCCGCAGATTGTGCGAGAGACGAACTCTGATCCACTCCAAAAAAACAGTCCAGTTATCTTGAATTAACCCTGCTTCAGTCAGGAGATTTGTGTTTGAGGGAATAAAAGGATTAAAAGTATCGGAGTCAAATAATAGAGTCATAAATCAGTGGAATCAATCAATAGAGTCATGAATCTGTAGAGTCAGTCAACAGAGTCATGAATCAGTAGAGTCACTCAATAGAGTCATGAATCAGTAGATGGATCAGCAGAGTCAATTAATAGAGTCATGATTCAATAGAGTCAATTAAAAGAGTCATGAATCAATGGAGTCAATTAACACAGTCATGAATCAATGGAGTCAATCAATAGAGTCATGAATCAGTAGATACATGGACCAGTAGAGTCAATTAATAGTCGTGAATCAGTAGAGTCGATCAATAGAGTCATGATTCAATAGAGTCAATTAAAAGAGTCATGAATCAATGAAGTCAATTAACAGAATCATGAATCAGTAGAGTCACTCAATAAGAGTCATGAATCAGTAGAGTCACTCAATAAGAGTCATGAATCAGTGGACTCAATTAATAGCGCTGTGAATGAAGCCCTCAGAGCAGCTCAAAGAAATTCACTCTGGAGACTGTGTGAGAGACGAACTCTGAGCCACTCCGAAAGAACAGTCCAGTTAACCTGAATTAACCCTGCTTCACTCTGAGTCAGGTGATTTGTGTTTGAGGGAATAAAAGGTTGATTTACACAGCAAAAAATGATGTTCTTTCACAGTATTTTTGTCTTGTTTTCCAGTACAAATGTTCTTAAATCATGCACATTTACTGTAGATACACAATGACAGAAGATAAGATGAGAAACTGATCAAAATGAAGTGAGATTATGATTAAAACAAGAACTGGAGTCAGAAAAATCAGGGAAAACTATTTATGAAGACTATTTTCACATTTTGTGTGTACCAGAGAATCATTATTTTATAATAGTCATAACGTAATATTTGTCTAAAACCATAAAAACCATATTGCATCTGATCAGCATCTCAGAATTTTTTTAATGTTACCATGTTATTACTGCATTTACCTCTTTTTATTAATTAAAAAGTTGAATTTCAAATTTCAAATTACACATGAACCACACCAAAAAAAACAAAAAAAAAACTATGACGTCAAATAAATATTTGTCCATATTTATGATAAATTTAATTTGAATATATCATTGTATGAAATTGTATGAAGTAGAACATATAAACTGTGAATTATCAGTATTAACCCCATTGGAATGAAAATAATTTAATTGAATTCCTTTGAATTTGTAAATTATGATTGCTCAGATTCATGAAACTCACATATTTATTTCGAACAAAACACCAAAACAACATCAATATTACTCTGAAAAGTTTTCAAATAAAATAAATTCATTTCACTTGTATGAAATTTCACTTTCAGATGAAAAAAGTGCTGAATTTTTCATGCTTTATTGGTTCATTAATAGACATAAAAGTATTTTGAGGGTCTTAAAACATTTGTAAATTTTTATTCCCTTACTAAAAACTATACATTTTTAAAAAAAACATTTTTTTGCATCCCTTCTGGGTCAAAACAGAGCCAAATGCTTTATGATGATTAAGAATAAACTCTTCATTTTGATATATTTCTCAGAAAATAAGCTTCTCAAGTTAATATATCTTGCCTTAAGAATGTTTAGATGTTTGTATTGGAAAACAAAACAAAACAGAAATACTGGGAAATAACATATTTTTTGCAGTGTAGTGATGAATTATTAACCCATTCAACACATTAGAATCAATTATCTGGATCAAATATTTCATTTTATTGAATAAACATTAAATGTCAGAATTATTTGTACTGAAGAGTTTGAAGGGTCTCGTGAAACTGATATAAAGTCACACACATGGTCACGGGTTACAGGGAATGAAAGAGCAATAAAGCTGACGAAATAGAAAGTTCTGGCATCTTTGATCACTTTCAGTGAGTTGTGAGCACCTATAGATAAAAAAAAAAATCACACATCATCGTTTGTTTGATATCATCAACACGACAAATATCCAGAATCATCTTCAGAGTTGTTTCTGAGTTTCCTTCCGTCAGTAAAGCTCCTCTCTGTTCTTATAATGGCACAATAAGGCATCTTTAGCGGTACAACTGACATCAAGCCTTTGAAATACAACATTAGCCCTTTAACACTGACAAACATGAGTAAAATCATCTCTGATGGCTGTTTGTTCTGCACTCAGGAAACATGTTCCTTCATCATATTCTTATGATATTGACATGTGGGTGTTTATTTCCACTGATGAAGTGAAAACATCACAGAATCCAATGATGAACTTACAGCGACTCAAACTATCTTATTATTAGTTATGACAGAGTTAAAGGAATAATTTACACAAAAAAATGCTTGTGAAAATATTAAAAGGAGGAATCCACTGCTAGAGGGGTTTTTTAATAAAAAACTGGCTGTAAAAATGCAAAAAAGAAAAAGAAAGAAAAGTGCTACATGAGATGGAAAATCAAAAATCAGACAAATGACAAAATGACTCGTTCTGCATCATCTGACAGACTTTTGCTGACTAATAAACGGGCGATCTGGCTGCTGGTATACATTACTGTAATAATACAAAGCTAGTTGAAAATCAGCTAATTCATCTGTTAACTGAATCATTCCTTCTGCAAATATAGTAAAGAGTTGATTTAAAGGAGCTATTTTCATGGTACTTTTGAGACACGTTCATGGAGCTTTTTGTCATTTTTGGACATTTTTTCTTGTTGGAATAAAGTTGTTTAATGTTTCTGAAAGAAGTCTCTTCTGCTCACCAAGGCTGCATTTATTTGAGCAAAAATCAGTAAAAATGTGAAATATTATTCTAATTTAAAACAGCTGTTTTCTATGTGAATATCTGTTAAACTGTAATTTATTTCTGTGATGTGCAGCTGAATTTTCAGCATCATTCTAATATGCTGAGACATTTCTCATTATATTAACATTTCTAAGATGTTCATTTATAAGAAACATTTCTGATTATTATCAATGTTGAAAACAGTTGTGCTGCACAATATTTTTGTGGAAACTGTGATACATTTTATTTTTTTCAGGATTCACAGATGAACAGAAAGTTCAAAAGAACAGCATTTATTTGGAACAGAAATCTTTTGTAACATTATAAATGTCTTTACTGTCACTTTTGAGCAATTTAATGCATCCTTGATGAATAAAAGTATTAATTACTTAATAAATATAATCTTTTGAATGGAAATGTATCAGTTTCCACAAAAATATTGGGCAGCACAACTATTTTCAACATGATTATAATCAGAAATGTTTCTTGAGCAGCAAAACAGTATATTAGAATGATTTCTGAAGGATCATGTGACACTGAAGACTGGAGTAATGATGCTGAAAATTCAGCTTTGATCACAGAAATAAATTACAGTTTAACAGGTATTCACACAGAAAACAGCTGTTTTACATTCTAAAAATATATCAGTATTTTTACTATATTTTTGATCAAATGAATGCAGCCTTGGTGAGCAGAAGAGACTTCCTACAGAAACATAAGACGCTGAATGGTAGTGCATCCCTTTAAGAGTGAATCTGTCCGGCCTCAGATGTGTCTCAGGTGAGCTTGTTTCCGGCCGCAGGGTTCGGTCCGCACCAGTACAGCTTCTCCTCGGGCCGCTTCTTCGTCCAGCGGCACAGCAGCAGCATGCGGAAGGTCTTCTGGAAGGTCTTGTTGCAGAGAGCGTAGCACATAGGGTTCACGGTGCTGTTAACATAACACAGCCAGTACCCCAGGTGCCAGAGCGCCAGCGGGATGCAGTCGGAGCAGAAGGTGGAGATCAGCACCATGATGTTGTAGGGGGTCCAGGTGAGGATGAAGGCCAGCAGGATCGCGCTGAGAGTCTGTGCCGCCTTCTTCTCCTTGATCAGAACCATCCTCTTCCTCTTAGTGATCTGGCTCTTCAGCGTGCCTTCGACGGGTTTGGAGGAAGACGAGGAGGACGGTGCGTTCACAGACTCGGCCGATGAGAAAGACGAAGGCTTCTCCTCTCCGTTAGCGCTCTTCACGTCTTTGAATTTGTACGAGACGCACTTTTTGTTTCTGGTCTCTGTGAAGACGCAAGGAGAAGCCGAGCGCTCTTCATCTTCGGATGAAGCGTAGCTGAAGTTGGTCAGCTGCTCCTCTTTCGAAGTGAAACACGAGCGAATCTTTTGATTCGGTGCGTCTGAATCGTTCAGAGAGTTGACTCCTTGAAGCTCGGCCAGGTCTTTGGTGCGCCGCTCGGTTTCTTTATAAATCCGACAGTAGAGGATGGTCATGACGGATACGGGAATATAAAAGGCGGCTATCGCCGTGCCAAAAGTGATCACAGGTTCGGAGAAGAACTGAATCTGACACTGTCCTTCAGGAACCGTTCGCTTTCCGACGAAATACTGCCAGCAGAGGATCGGCGGAGCCCAGAGAACCAAAGACACGAGCCAGGCCAATCCAATCATGATCCCCGCTCGCTTCGGCGTTCGTTTTGCGCGATACGTCAGCGGACGGGTGATGGAGAAGTAGCGGTCGAAACTAATGACCAGCAGGTTCATGACAGACGCGTTACTAGCCACATAATCCAAAGCCAGCCACAGATCGCAGGCCAAACTTCCCAGAGCCCAGCGGCCCATGAGGATGTAAGAAGTGTAGAGGTTCATCGAGAAGACGCCGATGATGAGGTCAGCGCAGGCCAGGCTTAGCAGGTAATAATTGTTGACCGTCTTCAGCTGGCTGTTGACTTTGAAGGACAGCATCACCAGAACGTTGCCCACGATGGTGATGAGGCTGACCACGGCGGAGACGGTTGCTATGGTGACCGCCTCCCACAGGCTGTGCGCGAGCAGGTGCGCGTCGGAGACGTTTGCGCTGACGGTGAGGTTCTTCTCTCCGTCCATCTCCTGAAGAAACACACAGATCAGAGGCATGGTGAGCGCTTTTATCAGCTCTGGATGTCTAAAACAGGGTTATTATCCTTAACTAAAACTATTAAAACATTTTGGTTAATTAAAAAGAGGCTGAAATAAGATGGAATATGAATATTAGATGAAAAACCTAAATAGTCTGGATTTTTTCTTTTTATTTATTTGTTTTAAGTACTTAAAATGTCTAAGAAAATAAATAAAAACTAAAACTGAACTAAAACTGGATGAAAAAAATTAATTAATAAATAAAATAAACCTAAATAATATGGATCTAAAAGTACGAAAAACATT
Organism: Spinibarbus caldwelli; assembly: GCA_039654775.1. Taxonomy (NCBI): domain Eukaryota; kingdom Metazoa; phylum Chordata; class Actinopteri; order Cypriniformes; family Cyprinidae; genus Spinibarbus; species Spinibarbus caldwelli. Next base: position 14,532 of record JBCAMP010000201.1, on the reverse strand, counting down.
TTTGTTAATTGAAATAAAGCTGAAATAACATAAAAAATACTGTACATATTAGATGAAAAACTTAAACTTATTTCTGTTAGTAAGGCAACATTAATAATTTTCGTTTTTTTAAGCACTTAAAATGTCTTAACAGAAAATACATAAAAACTAAAACTGAATGAATAAGTAAATTAATAAATAAAATAAACTACTCTGGATCTAAAAGTACAAAAAAAACATTTTTGTTAATTGAAATAAAGCTGAAATAACATATAATATACACATAGATGAAAAACTTAAACTTATTTCTGTTAGTAAGGCAACATTAAATTTTTTTGTTTTTTTAAGTGCTTAAAATGTCTTAATAGAAAATAAATACTTAAACTGAACTAAAACTGAATGAATAAATAAATTAATTAGTAAACCTAATAACCTTAGTTATTAATAAACCTTAATAAACCTAAATAGTCTATCTAAAATGATTGAAATAAAGCTGAAATAACGTAAAATTTAAATATTAGATGAAAAACTTAAACTTATTTTAGTTAGTAAGGCATCACTAATAATTTTCATTTAAGATGTCTGAAAATAACTGAAAATCAATAAAAACTAAAACTGAATGAATGAATGAATGAATGAATGAGTAAATAAATACTCTGAATCTTTAATACATGGCTATTATCGTTAACTTAAAATAAGAATTAAAAACATTGTGGTTAATTGAAAAAAAGTTGAATTGAAAGATAAATATTACATGAAAAACTTAAAATAAATGAAAATTAGAAACGCTGCCTCAGCAACAAATTGAAATAAATTTAAGTTGAAGCACAAAAATGCCTAACTGGAAATAAACTAAACCTGAAATAAGAATAAAACAAACCAAAATAGTCATTCTTTTTGTAGGTTATTTTTGTTAACTAAAAATAAAACTATTGTTGATAGAAATAAAGCTGATATAAAATAAAATATAAATATTACATGACAAATTAAATAAAGTAAATATGAGAAATGTAGCCTTATAACTACCTGAAATAAGTTTAAGTACTAAAATGTTTAACTAGAAATAAATATAATTAGAAACTAAACAAAAACTAATAAAAATGTTAAAAACCACTTAACAAAATGACTAATAATTAAATTTACATTTAAATGAAAACTGAAAAAAATAAAATCAAATTCAAAATATTAATAAAACCTGTTATACTATATACTAAAATAGCACTGGTTTAATCTTAGAAACTATCATTTTTAGACTGTTAAAGTGTCTGTTAGAAACCTTAATGTTCACTTAAATGTCTCTTAACTGCTAGAGTTTTTAAAAAGAAATTAGTAAGCTTTGCTTGTGAAGGTTCATTGATTTAGTTCATTAGAATATCATCATAATCATCTAAAAATACATTAGATCTCTAAATTTTAAATGACAAGAGCTAAGAACTATTACACTTATTGAAGTCATTAAATCATCCCATTCGAATTAAAGTCCATCTGGAAATCCAGTAAATGCATGGATGAGACTGAAGCGCCTCTGGAGGGCAGAACTGAGATTTCATTCGACATTTCATCTGCATCTGTGAGATTCATAACACATACCAATAACCCTTTCACTGCTAATCATCTGCAGATATTTTACCAGCCTCTAAAAGAGAATCAGTCACTAATAAACATGTGATATCAGGAAATATTGGGCATTTATTTGATGCTTGCAAAAAAAAAAAAAAAAAGTATTTTGTCAGAATGCACAGATAATTTTGACTGACTGTCAAAGCAGGAGATTCAGTCAGATGGTGTAAATATTACATTACGTGTATTAATTCTGCAAATGAACGGCGCATTATTGTGCATCCCAAAGAGCCACTAAATCACTTTCACAGACATTTACAAATCTTCATTTACTTTTACCTGCACAACTCAATCCAAACAGCTTCAAGAATCGACTAAAAACACATCTCTTCCATCTTTATTTGACCCTCTAACTCTAGCACTCTATTCTAATTCTATTCTTTAAAAACCTTGCCCCTTTTAAACTTGCACTCTATTCATTTACTAACTGCTTGTTTTCTTTAAAACAAAAACTAACACTAGCTTCTCTATTCTTTTTGCATTCTATTTGTTTTCTTTTTATTTATTATACAATTAACAAAAAGGAAAAAAGGCCTCTAACACTAGCTTACTTTTTCTATTCTATTTGTTTATAATTTTATAAATAATTTTATATAATTAAAAAAAAATGTCTCTTTTGTTGATTTTGATTGGTTTGGATAAAAGCGTCTGCTAAATGACTGAATGTAAATGTAATTACAAACTTCTTCCAGCAGGGACTAACCAGGCCATCATAACCAGCAAAACTTGATGTGAACTACTGGAGATTAAAGTGACTATCATCATTACCCAGAAATCCTCACTAAAACCTCAACATGATCAAACGGCTCACATAAGTTCTGCAGAGCAGCTGATGGAACAGAACACACTGATGGACGCTCATCACTGATGCCTCCGGCTTTTTGTTTCCAGGGAAACACAGGAGTGATTTCTTTTGAATGATAAATCAACATCATCTGAGTCAAACGCTGAAGACAAAGCAAACAAACACTCAAGGACGAGCGCATGTGCCTTCTGGATGTGTTTAATGTGACACGACGACACAGATCCTCAAACCAGTGCATCAGACGGATCAAATCCACAAGAATAATCATCACTTGCTTTGACTTGATGTCACACAAAAGCACGAGCTCTGACATGATTATCTGACATCACAACATGTGACCCTGCAGCACAAAAGCAGTCATAAGTAGCACGGGTATATTTGTAGCAATAGCCAACAATACATTGTATGGGTCAAAATTATCCATTTTTCTTTTATGCCAAAAATCTTTAGGATATTAAGATCATGTTCCATGAAGATATTTTGTAAATTTTCTACCGTAAATATATCAAAATTTAATTTTTGATTAGTAATATGCATTGCTAAGAACTTCATTTGGACAACTTTAAAGGTGATTTTCTCAATATTTAGATTTTTTTTACACCCTCAGATTCCAGATTTTCAAATAGTTGTATCTCAGCTAAATATTATCCTAACAAACCATACATCAATGAAAAGCTTATTTATTCAGCTTTCAAATGATGTATAAATTTCAATTTCGAAAAATTGACCCTTATGACTGGTTTTGTGCTCCAGGGTCACATTTATTCTAAGTTGCATCTTATATCAAATATTGTCCTATCCTAACAAACCATACATCAATGGAAAGCTTATTTATTCAGATGTCGTATAAATCTCAATTTTAAAAAAAATGGCCCTTATGACTGGTTTTGTGGTCCAGGGTCACAGATGAGACTCGCTGGGAAACAAAGTCATGTTTAAAAGGTACCTGACATCTAAGACACTTCTGAAGAAGAACTACACTCTTAAAGATTCTTTTCTGGCATTGATGGGTCTGTGAAGATCCTTTAACATCCAAGAATCTTTCCAGTGCAAAAGGTTCTTTATTGAGGAAAAATTAGATTAGATTTTTAAAATGTCTTTCACACTAAGATTTTTTTTTTTTTTTTGAGAAAGATTCTTTGGATTATAGTTTTTGCTAATAGCCTATTTTGAATTAAATTTTAATTTTATATTTTCTGCTTTCATGTTGAATTTAAAGTTTTAGAAATTTTATTTCTAAAAATAAAGTGTTTTTGCCATTTGTTATTATTATTATTATTATTATTATTATTATTATTATTATTTATTTTTGCTATTAAGTATATTTCTATAGTTTTTAATACATTTTTATTTTAGTTTTAGTTTAAATTTTTTAGAACATCAAGTTAAACTAAATAAAAATGAGAAATGTTGCCTTGGAAGATAAATAATGAAATAAAGAACTAAAAATAAGTTCATGTTTTTTTTAATATTTTATTTTATTTGAGTTAACATTTGTTTAATTTTTACAGTTTTAATTTTAGCTATTTATGATAACCCTGTTCTACACTCTTAAAAACAAAGGTTCGGCATTGATGTTTTCATGAAGAACCTTCAACGTCAATAGAAGGTTCTTTATAATGGAAAATCATTCTTCAGATCATTAAAATGTGCTTTACACTAAGAAAAAATGGGTTCTTTTGGGGAACCAAAAATGATTCTTCTGTAGCATCGCAGTGAAAACCCTCTTTATTTTTAAGAGCATCGTCACTGGATCTGAGCTTCATCACATCAGATCTCAGATATTCAGAGTTTAGTTTGAGATGTTTAATATCAAGTCAAAACTGAAGTGTTTTCAACAGCATAATCGCTCGGTGACACTTGACCGCAGATTCTCTCATTATATTATTGACCTCATCATGATGGATGATCACTCGATGAATCTCTGTACCGCTCAGTCCTGAAACAAGCACTAAAACCAAACCATTTCACGCATTTCTCTTCAACTGACTTCAAACATGCACTGAAATCACCTTCACTGTTTCACTGATGACTGAATAAGGCCAATGAAACTATTAGATATCACCAAAGATCCCCAGCTGATTCGTTACAAGAACTGAAAACATTTTTTGAATCACAAGTTTCCTGA
>JBCAMP010000201.1:0-7500 GCA_039654775.1 Spinibarbus caldwelli | reverse complement strand
TGTGTGTGAGTGTGTGTGAGTGTGTGTGTGCGCTGAGTGTGTGTGTGTGTGTGTGTGTGCGCTGAGTGTGTGTGTGTGTGAGTGTGTGTGTGGTGATCTGACCCGTGTCTAATGTCCCTGAGTTCTGCAGTGACGGATGAACTTCCTCTAGCGCTGCAGTTTGAGTCTCAGGTGAAGCTGCTGACGCTGAAGATCCTGCAGCTCATTTATAACACAGTGCAAAAAACTGCTGCTCTTCCTCATCGTTTACCAGAACAAACAGCAAACCTTCCTCACTCAAAAATGAATGCAGAATAACATGCTTGTTTTCTGAGTAACTAATCAAAATGAATAGAATTTCTGGTTTGAAGCCTCCGTTTCTTTTTTTTGAGCCGCACATCTTGAACTCACTTCATTTTTATTTTATTTACTTCATTTAATCAATTTCTCTTCTCATCTTCTCTCATTTTGCATCTCATATGAATGTACATTGATTTAAGAAACTTTAAATACTTGTGCTAGAAAACAATACATCAACAAAAACATCAATTTTTGCATTGTTAAATGATATAATATGTTGTGAAACGTAGTTTATATGATAAAATTAGTCTTAAACTAGTTTTGTGGTTTTTGCAAGCCCTGAACTGCAAAAGCTCACTGCAAAAAAAAAACGATTTTCTTCCTTAGTATTTTTGTCTTGTTTTCTAGTATAAATATCTACAAATTCTGGAATTAAGATGCGTTTAGTTGACAAGTAAAATGACTTAAGATATTTTGTCTTGTTTTCTGAAAATATATCCAAATTTTGTTAGTTTTTTCTTAAAACAATCAAAAATATCTGCCAATGGTGTAAGAAAAATAATCTTAATTCGAAGTCTAAACAAGGTTATTTTTCTTACCCAACAATTGGCAGATATTTTTACTTGATTGAAGCAAAAACTAACAAAATTTGGATATTTTTTTCATAAATCAAGACGAAATATCTTAAGTCATTTTACTTGTCAAGTAAACGCATCTTAATTCCAGAATTTGTAGATATTTATACTAGAAAACAAGACAAAAATACTAAGGAAGAAAATCATTTTTTGCAGTGCTGATGTTCTTCCTCGGTATTTGTCTTGTTTTCCAGTACAAACATCTAAACCATCTTAAATTTAAATGAATTTATCTGAGATGCAAAAATGACATATTAAGTCATGTTTTCTGAGTAACTGATCAAAATGAAGTGCGTTTCTGCTTTTTGTGACCCTAAAGGCAAACATTATGAATTTCTCTTCTTATCTCCTGTTATTTTGCATCTCAAACTAATGGATCTTGATTTAAGAGACTTTAGATGCTTGTACTGGAGAACAGCACAGCATCTTTCTCACTTTCTGTACGTTGCATGTGTTTTTGGGAGACACAGTCATTAACATTTCCATTAGTGTTCTCAGAATGAGCTTGATAAACATGTTCTCACAGCACGAGCCGAATGATTCAACAAAACAATACAAAACTCACTCGCATTCTGAGCTTCAGGGCTTTTGCTCTGTGACCCTGTAAACGGGCTGATTATTCAGATTATTGGGGAATATGCTCTGTATTCATCATTCATAATTCATCAGCATGCTTTAAAGGGGTCACATCATACATTATTTATCATTATTTTGGTCCTGAGGTCTCAAGTTTGTCGAGGTTTAGGGACAAAACTGTTTATCTTTACACTGTGATTCTTCAGAAGGAACGGCTGAAGCTTTAATATGTCTCAATGCAACATAGTTTCAATATATAGTTTCAATATGGCAAATATATATATATATATATATACACACATATACAGTGGGTACGGAAAGTATTCAGACCCCCTTAAATTTTTCACTCTTTGTTATATTGCAGCCATTTGCTAAAATCATTTAAGTTCATTTTTTTTTCCTCAATGTACACACAGCACCCCATATTGACAGAAAAACACAGAATTGTTGACATTTTTGCAGATTTATTAAAAAAGAAAAACTGAAATATCACATGGTCCTAAGTATTCAGACCCTTTGCTCAGTATTTAGTAAAAGCACCCTTTTGATCTAATACAGCCACGAGTCTTTTTGGGAAAGATGCAACAAGTTTTTCACACCTGGATTTGGGGATCCTCTGCCATTCCTCCTTGCAGATCCTCTCCAGTTCTGTCAGGTTGGATGGTAAACGTTGGTGGACAGCCATTTTTAGGTATCTCCAGAGATGCTCAATTGGATTTAAGTCAGGGCTCTGGCTGGGCCATTCAAGAACAGTCACGGAGTTGTTGTGAAGCCACTCCTTCGTTATTTTAGCTGTGTGCTTAGGGTCATTGTCTTGTTGGAAGGTAAACCTTCGGCCCAGTCTGAGGTCCTGAGCACTCTGGAGAAGGTTTTCGTCCTGGATATCCCTGTACTTGGCCGCATTCATCTTTCCCTCGATTGCAACCAGTCGTCCTGTCCCTGCAGCTGAAAAACACCCCCACAGCATGATGCTGCCACCACCATGCTTCACTGTTGGGACTGTATTGGACAGGTGATGAGCAGTGCCTGGTTTTCTCCACACATACCGCTTAGAATTAAGGCCAAAAAGTTCTATCTTGGTCTCATCAGACCAGAGAATCTTATTTCTCACCATCTTGGAGTCCTTCATGCAGGCTTTCATGTGTCTTGCACTGAGGAGAGGCTTCCGTCGGTCCACTCTGCCATAAAGCCCCTACTGGTGGAGGGCTGCAGTGATGGTTGACTTTCTACAACTTTCTCCCATCTCCCGACTGCATCTCTGGAGCTCAGCCACAGTGATCTTTGGGTTCTTCTTTACCTCTCTCACCAAGGCTCTTCTCCCCCGATAGCTCAGTTTGGCCGGACGGCCAGCTCTAGGAAGGGTTCTGGTCGTCCCAAACGTCTTCCATTTAAGGATTATGGAGGCCACTGTGCTCTTAGGAACCTTAAGTGCAGCAGAAATTTTTTTGTAACCTTGGCCAGATCTGTGCCTTGCCACAATTCTGTCTCTGAGCTCTTCAGGCAGTTCCTTTGACCTCATGATTCTCATTTGCTCTGACATGCACTGTGAGCTGTAAGGTCTTATATAGACAGGTGTGTGGCTTTCCTAATCAAGTCCAATCAGTATAATCAAACACAGCTGGACTCAAATGAAGGTGTAGAACCATCTCAAGGATGATCAGAAGAAATGGACAGCACCTGAGTTAAATATATGAGTGTCACAGCAAAGGGTCTGAATACTTAGGACCATGTGATATTTCAGTTTTTCTTTTTTAATAAATCTGCAAAAATGTCAACAATTCTGTGTTTTTTCTGTCAATATGGGGTGCTGTGTGTACATTAATGAGGGAAAAAAAATGAACTTAAATGATTTTAGCAAATGGCTGCAATATAACAAAGAGTGAAAAATTTAAGGGGGTCTGAATACTTTCCGTACCCACTGTATATATATATATATTAGTGCTGTCAAACAATTAATCGTGATTAATTGCATCCAAAATAAAAGTTTTTGTTTACATAATATGTGTACTGTGTATATTTATTATGTATATATGCAGTATGCACACATATTATGTAAACAAAAACTTTTATTTTGGATGCGATTAATCGCGATCAATCGTTTGACAGCACTAATATATACATATGTATGTATGTATATATTATGTATATGTGTGTGTGTGTATGTATGTATTTATATGTGTGTATGTGTGTGTATATATATATATATATATATATATATATATATATATATATATATATATATATATATATATATATTTTTTTTTTTTTTTTTTTTTTTTTTCTTCAAAATACACAAAAAATGACCAACAAATATACAGAATTTGCTGAAATGCGTATCACAATTTACATAACTATATTTTCTTCCAATATATTTTTTGTATATTTTTGAAAATATTTTTTTTGTAAAATTATAAATATACTTTCCCTCCATATATTTCAATCTAATCCATGTGTCCACATTTGAAGAAAAACTTTATTTTGTTTCTAACATGTGTGAACATATTTACAGATTTGAATAAAAATAAATCATGAATAAAAGCTTCAAACATTTTGAAATATATTTTGGTATATGAGGGTTGAAACTAGATATATTTTTAATTTCAACATATATTTGGCATATATTTAAATTTTATTTATTTTTTTTGTCATGAACATGAAACAAATACAGTGTTGTTTAATTAATGAAACATCGTTTCATTTTTTCTTTGAAACTTTGAAACAAAAACTGACGCATTTCAGCATTCAAAGATGGTCATGTGCAGATTATTACTTGGGTAGAAAAACAAAGAATGTGAAGAATATTAAGTTTTTCTATCGTCCTAAAGACCCTGATCACAAATCCAGCGACACTAAACTCCTCTCAGTTGTGAATATGGCTGATTGGAGCTAGTTTTACAGCGTCTCAGGTCAGATCTCTGCAGGGCTCGTTAAAATCACGGCTGAGCGACTCTAATCTGTGTCCAGCTCGTGTGTGATTAGTCCTGATGGGTCCAGAGGAAACCGGAGCCGGACAGAAACACTGAACCTGCTCAATGATCGCAGTCTGAGAAACTCCAGACGTGATGAAATCACAATCACACTCAGATCACAATCCTGTTCTACAGATCCGGATTCACTTCTAATTCATGGAGAATGTGTGTGAACGTATGAATTCACACAAGCGCTCAAATCTCAGGTCAAAAGACAGGTTGGGGCAAGTTGTCACAAATGTTTTATGTGTTTTAATCTGATATTATTATTATTATAATTATTATTATTAACTGATATTCATCAATAACAATTTCAGGTGGCCATTTCAGTTGGCCAAAACAATGGTTTGATATTTTTGTGAATTATTTATGTATTTAACACATTTTTATCATTGTTTTTATTATTCACAGAAATAATATATATTTATAAAAGAAAATGTGCAGAAGAAAGGAGAGCGATATTTTAACTTTAGACCAAAACTGAAATAAATAAACAGCTGTGACAAATTACCCCACATTGCTGTGTTTGTCATTAATGTCAGGTTTTAATTTAATAAGAATTAATCAGAAACCATTTCAGTTGGCCAAAATAATGGTTTGATATTTTTGTATTAGATTTCATCTATAAATCATTTTTATCATTGTTTTATTATTTGCATTTTGTTAGGACCACTAAAACCTTAACTGTATTTAATAAATAAAGATATTAAATATCTAAATATATTTCAATAAAGAAAAATGTAAAGATGAAATGAGAGTGACATTTTTAAGCCATTTATATTTAGATGTTTTATATTTAAAATATTTAAGTCAATATACAGGTGTGACAACTTACCCCGCATAGTTGTGTTCTCTGTAGTTGTTATTAATGTTAGGTCGGGGCAAGTTGTCACACGTGTTTTATATATTTTAATTTAACACAAATTAATCAGTAACAATTTCAGTTGGCCAAAACAATGGTTTGATATTTTTGTAAAGTATTTATTGATTTGATACATTTTTATCATTGTTTTATTATTCACATTTGCTGAAAGCCATTAAAAAACTTTAAACTAAACTAAAAACTATATTTAAAAAAATAAAGGTATTAAATGTATAAATAATATATTTAAATAAAAACAATGTAAAGATGAAAGGAGAGTGATTTTAAAAAAATAAAGGTATTAAATGTATAAATAATATATTTAAATAAAAACAAATGTAAAGATGAAAGGAGAGTGACATTACTAGACAGGACAACTTTAGACAGATATTCAAGTCAGTAAACAGCTGTGACAACTACCCCACACAGTGTGACAACATGCCCCGCTACAGAGCTCAGTGTGCGTCCAATGATCTTGAATTAACGCTGAAGTTCAGCGGAGGGAAAAGTGTGACAACATGCCCCTGCTCTGGCCTGTTCTTCACAGACTGAAGCTGTCTCAGCTGCAGATGCCCTCAGGTAAACATGGTAAACGTCTGCGGTTTTTACTCCTCCAGCGTTTATAAATCCAGTGTGAGTGAAATGTTCCATTAGAACACGAGTGGATCAAACACAAACACACTCACACCAGAGAGAACGGGGAGCTCCTCCAGATCAGGAGCAGAAATAATCAAGATCCTGAGAGCAGCAGGAGTGAGACGAGAGCGCTGCGACACACACACACACACACACACACACACACACACACACACACACACACACACACACACACACACAGCTGACGCTCTGAGAGACTGAGAGAGAGAGAGAGATGAGAGAGAGAGAGAAACGGAGAGGGAGGGGAGAGAAAGACAGTGTTACAGTATTTTTTCTGCATGTTTTGATACATATTTTTATGAGTAATGTTTTATATTATATATATATATATATATATATATACATACAGTAGATTATGAACAAATGTTCTTCCTGTAACATTAATAGAATGTTTGTTCAAAGTCTTTAATAATAAAAGTAATAATGTTCTCAAAATGTCAGCATGAAACCGTTATTTATAAATTGTGCACAGTTGCATGCTCATCAAAATGTTTTTAAATGTTACTGCTTGTTTCAGAGAACATTCAAAAGTAATGTTCCTCTAATGTTTGCAAAACTAAATGTTTTCTTTCATGCTTGCATAACCAAGAATTTTTTTAAACAGTAAATAAAATAAATAAATAAATGCACAGTTTGACATTCAGATGTTGCATTCAGTTTTCATAACCTAATGGAAATGTTATGAAAAGTAACATTTCTTTAGCTGGGAATATATGTTATTTTAAACTTATTATTATTATTCATTATTTACCAGCTTATAGAAACACAGTTTTTATTGCTGTTTATTATTGGCAGTGTCATATATTTAACTTTCTTATTTCTTTGTGTATAATAGCCAATATTGCATGAATATAATCATGCCAATAATGCATTTAAATTGAAAAATTTGAGAGATTTTTTTTCTCTCTCTTGTGTCTTGATAAAAGTCTATTTATATCATATATTATTTCTAAATAATTTACTTTTTAAATTTTTCATTTATTTCTTGGAGCCTTATTTTAATGCATTTTTTAAATTGTTGTAATTGTAATATCATTTTTTATGTTGTCATTACTTGTTTTGTGTCTAACACTTTTACAATATTACATGTAAACACAAACATTGCTATTAAAGTACTATAAACTGAAAAGGTAAAAACTGAGAGCGATAGAGAGAGAGAGAGAGAAGAGAGAGAGAGAGATGAGACTGAGAGAGAGGAGAGAGAGAGAGAGAGACAGAGAGAGAGAGAGAGAGAGAGAGAAGAGAGAGAGAGAGAGAGAGACAGAGAGAGAGAGAGAGAGAGAGAGAGAGAGACAGAGAGAGAGAGAGAGAGAGAGAGAGACAGAGAGAGAGAGAGAGACGAGAGAGAGAGAGAGAGAGAGACAGAGAGAGAAGAGAGAGAGAGAGAGAGAGAGACGACGATAGAGAGAGACAGAGAGAGAGACAGACAGACAGAGAGAGAGAGAGAGACAGAGAGAGAGAGAGACAGAGAGAGAGACAGAGAGAGAGAGAGAGAGAGAGAGAGAGAGAGAGACAGAGACAG
>JBCAMP010000200.1:0-87500 GCA_039654775.1 Spinibarbus caldwelli | reverse complement strand
TTAATTGCAATTAAATATTTTAATCGATTGACAGCCCTATTTTTTACAACAGCTCAATAAACAAAAAGTTAATTAAGAGACTTACGTTTTAGACACTATGCCTGTTTTTGTACGGTGACGCATTGCTGCCACACACATATTATTTTTTTCCACTCAATTATGTTGTAATATCGAGATCTTTTCTCATTAAAACGACATCTTTTCTCGTAATAACGAGATCTTTTTCTCGTTAAAGACGTCATCTTTTCTCATAATTACAAGATGTTATGTCGTTTTAAACAACATCTTTTCTCGTTAAAACGACATCTTTTCTCGTAATAACGAGATGTTATGTCGTTAAAACGGGAGGGAGAGGGAGAGGGAGGGAGGGAGAGGGAGAAGGGAAGAATGCAAAATAAATCCAGGATTAAATGTAGTTAAAATGAATTATATAATGTATTTTAATTGCATTTAATCCTGAATTTATATTACTTCTCTTCATTTATTATTTTCTATATTATTTTAAAATTAGTTTACTTTTTTAACCTTTATTTATATTTATATTTATATTTATATTTATATTTATATTTATGTATTCAGATGTGTTAATTTCCATATTTATTTATCAATTTACTTATTTGTACTTTCCAGTCTTAATTGGTTGAGTTCAATGTATACTGTAGGCTATGTGGCTATGTGGAGATGCGTTCACTGTCTAACATAGGCCTAATTCATCGTTAGTTTTGTAATTTTGTTAAATATTTTTTTTTTCTTAATTACACATCTCGTGTTGATGTTTCTTTTATTCCATAAGCTAACATTGCAAGTTAAATGGTTTTAGACTATTTGTTTTTTTTTCTGCGGTCGAAGAAAGAAAAGAGGCCTAAATTAAGAATGTCATTGATATCTCTCATTTTAAATATATTATCAAAAATTCTTTTTTTTATTTCGATCTGCAGTCTAATAAAAGTTAAGAAAAAAATAGAATTAGCCCACATCCCTATCTATAGAATACAGACCAATCTATTTGTCTTAACATTTAACTTTTTCTTAAAATTAGTCTTGAATATAGGCCTAAATAAACTTCATAACAAATATTCTTCAATAACGGATTTTATTTCATAACGAATATACCAAGGTAACAATTAACTATTCTTCAAAACAATTTTGTATTAAAAATCACAAATATGACACCTGTAATTAAATCATTTCATATATACAGTTTAAATATAGCCTATATAATAATATATATATATATATATATATATATATATATTATATATATATTTGTGTGTGTGTGTGTTAAATCGATGAGGAAATTATCTGTAGCTCTTCTGTCATCTGCCGAATGTGTTGACAGCGCCATTAAACAGCATTTGGAGCATGAACGTTTTCTAATTGGCTACAATGAAAATTTTAATATACAAATATAATTTTAAATGACCTTTGTTTCAGAGCAGTAGGCTAATATTTTGTTTCTTTCTAAACGTAACTCGAGAACCGTAACGAAAAAAATAGTTTATTACCGTTTTTACTCACAACCAACTCGTTTTCAATCAATGATTTAGGGATTCAATGACATAAGGACGATTTTATTGCTTGACTAACAGTTTAAAAACAGTGCTTCAAATCTTAAAAGTGAGGCAATTAAACATATCTGAAAAGACGATGAAATGTGTCCAGTAATAAATAATTCCAAAGAAGAAAGAGAAACATCGGACTTAATGTAGACTATACATTGATTTCTAATTGGCATAGTCTTGGTCTGCTTTTTATATGCAGAAATTGATCATATGCACGCTAAAGTCAATTTCTGCGTACAAATAGCAAGCCAAATAGAAACAGAAAATCGTGCTATTGAACCTTTAACCTTGGTGCCATGAAATCATATTTCCCTCAAATATCAATCGGGACATCACAGTATAGGCCTAATGACGCTCTTTAGGCAAATCATCATAATCATCACTTGTGCCAAACGAAAAAAAAAAAAAGATAAATAATGACAGTAATTAATAATTTAGTAATTAACGACAGAATAACAGAAACACTGGTTTCCTTTATGATTTATTTAGTTTTTGTTAAATACAAATGTGAAGACTGTAACTATGACAACGTGAACTCCAAGACCGCAACGCGACCTCCGTTTCCACTGCACAAAAATGCCTCCACTACGAGAGAACGCGGCAGCTGCGCGGCGACTCTAAGATTGCCGCGTTCCGCGTGAATTATTCAGCTCCTCGTGTAGTGTATTCTTTGAGTCATTCATTCATTCATTCATTCATTCGATCCGTTAATTGAATCATTGGTTCACCCAATTCGTTCAAAACCACTGATCTAAAATAGATTATGTCATTATAGATCAGTGTTCAAAACGCAGATTCATTCAGAAATTGTGTTACTTGAAGACTCACAAGAGTTATTTGCGTTGACAAAACTGACCAAAAACAGGCAATAATGTGAATACAAACAAAATTGTACAACAACAACAACAACAACAACAACAACAAAAAAACTGTTATAGCCTATAAAATCAATTTGCACTCTGCTATTCGGGGCACAAACAGCACTTATGTGATATTGCTTAACTATATAATATGATATAAATATGAGACAAAATCTCATACAGGGACGTTTTTCCCCAATATCTTGAATTTTACGAGCATATAACTGCATTACATCAATGTTCTGCATCATGTTCTTCACAAGATGTGTTTCGGCATGAAGCGGCGCTTTAAGTCGATCACACATGAAATGTAAGATCAGGTATATAATTCTGCAGGTTTAGCCCCTTTTATTAGTGGTCTTTATAAGATGTTTTATTTTTATATTCCTTTAAAAAATCCCTTTAGATCAGGTACGGGCAGCTCTGGCCGTTAAGATCCACTTTCCCGCAGAGTTTTGCTCCAACCGTGATCAAACTCACCTAAACAAGCTAATCAGGGTCTTCAGGAATACTAGAAAGCTACAAGCAGAGATGAGTTTGATCAGGGCCGCCGGAGCTAAACTCTCCAGGAAAACTAATCTTGAGGCCCAGAGTTGCCCAGCCCTGCTTTAGATTATACTTCTGTCCACTAATGAAATCGTGGAATGTGTCTGTTTATTTCACTGTTATAGGAAGAGCTGCAACAAGTCCTGCATTTGTGGAATACTCACAGAATTCGTCGTTGCAGAAATGCTGTGACTCCCCATGGCCATCCTCTCATGATGTATCAACTGCCACAACTATTTGGAGCAAGAGATTACCTGAAGCCAGTCTCTCAGGAGGCTGTAGAAGCCTGTAGAGAGGAATGTCTTCAGAGAGGGCCATACTCATGTGATGAGACAGTTTTTACTTTATCCTGTCTTCTCATGGAAGAGAACCATCTTCATCCACCCACAACACCTGATGAAGCGACTGAATTGTACCTGTTTCTGAGGAACTGTATAGTTTCAAATTTGTAAGCAACCATTGTAACATGACACTGTGGCACATCTGCAAGATCATATTTTTCTTATTTGAATTTGTTGTACATAGTAATCTGTAGGGTATCTTCTTAACTGCAAAAAAAATGTGTTAATTTAGAAATGTAAATCAATGAATGTCATTCAGTGTGTATTCAGTATATATAAGGTGTATCATTTGAGAAGGCACACACACACATAGTAAAAATACTAAATGCATAGAGGAAACCATACTCTGTAAGAAAACTGGCGTTGTAATGAAATTATAAAGAGAAATATGAAATACACATAATGTAAATAATGTAATAAAAGTACAAACTGATTCAAAAAATGAATTACTCTTTATTTATGTAACTGTAAATTTAACCCTGGCTTTTTAGAAAATTTCCATTAGCCCCCACACTGAAATGTTTTAACATGAACTGTGACAGAGGAAGGTTTCGGTTGAATTACACAAGAAGGTATGACAAAAAAGTAAGCAGTTCAACTTAAAACAAAATTAATGCTTATCTACATTTATCCACTGAATATGAACAATTCTAAGCAATGAACTTACAAAAACATTAATTTGTAGCCATTTGTCCATTACCCCTAACCATGGACATATCAAGCAAACAGAAAGGAGTAAAAACAATTCTTAACAATTAACTCTAACATTCTTCTTTTTAGTAAACTCAATAACAAATCAGCACCATATGTTCCAGTCAACATTTAGGTCATGATTTAGACAATGTCTATGACAAGCGCATGTGTACTTGACAATATACTTTCCATTTCGGAGCGCGGCTCTGGGTAAGAGCTGTAGGTGGAAGGAAGCTCCAGAACTGGACCGCAGGTGTGAGCAACTGGTCGTCTTGCCAGTCCATCCAAAGATGTGAAAATCACTTGTATTTTGTCGACACAGACAACATCAGAGCCTGTTACAAACCTGAGCATCTTCCTCAGCCCCACTACATCCAATCCTCTGATGTTGGAAACGCAAACACTTGCTCTCTGCTTGACTTTGAGGTGAGACATTGAGCAACTTCAAAAGCCTTCTTGTTGTTGGTCTCTTGTCTTCATACATCTGTAGAACGTCCACTGGACTTTTGAATGTTTCTCCGAAAATATGTTTGGCTTCTGTTGTCCAAAGCATATTTAGGTAATTGGATGATCTGTTTGTGGCCAGCTTTCAGCATCAGTTCTTTTAGGTTTTGTTGTGTTGGCATGGTGGTCACACCCAAACGATCCAGAAGATCCAGCTGTTCATCTTTGTCATCTCCAAGGAGATCTTCTTTTAAGGCACAGGAGACCAGATCTCTCTCTGACTGACTCAGGTATAAAAGGAATGAATCAATCATCATTTCATCTGTGACTGAATGCTCTCCAAAAATGAGTGCCACTGTGAAAGCTGTAGCCAGACGAGTTGGAAAATATCCTTGGTCTTTGTATCCTTTGGCCAAGATTCTTCCAACTGACTTCCAGTCTTCCTCTTGCCATTTTGGAGAGAGTGATGGCACTTTCATATCCTCCCCTTCAGCTGCACGATCCAAAAATTCAGACCAAAAGCCTGAGTACACATCTCTGGACACACCATCTTCATCAGCTCCCATTTCATCTATGATACTGTACTTCAATTTGTACGTTATGATCCTTGGATCTTTAAACTGGCCAATCATCTCATCTAAAAGAGTGATCCTATGCAGTTTTATGGTTACATGCAGGAGCTCATATTCAGAAGCTGAAGAGTTGACTGCATGAGCTGCATCATCCACTTGATCTGCGACAGGACTGAAAGCATCCTCTGTCAAACTCAAATCAATCATACTGACTGCATCGCTTGTAGATGGATAAATGATGTTAGTGATTGCTAAGTCAGAGTCTTGTGTGACAGGCAAGTGCATCGATTCATAGAGCGAAGTGTCATCCAGATGGCATACCATAGATTCACCTGTGTATGGGCCTATTATAACTTCAGATGACTGAGATAAGGAGTCAGTTGAATCAACAGAAATAATAGGAGTTTCACATTGTTCTTGTGGTTTATGCATTTCTGCTTGTGTCTCAGTATCACTGACATTAAATTCATCATCATGTGGGATGCACTTTGTACTCAAGTAAAATCTTAGCATTCCCATTTTAAGTACTGTGTAGAGTTCTCCCACAGTAATGTCATCTTCAAGCTCTGATTCTTGGAAATCAAAAACGTCATGACTAAAGTTCTCCCACAGACCTTTTTTGGACACTCCTCTTGGGAAGAACAGTTCCTTTGCTTGACTTAAAATATCAGATTTCTTTGCATTTTTAGAGATATCAATGGTTCTAGTTCCTCCACCTGAGCGCTTCCTTACTTGTTTACCCTCGTGAAACCATCCTATCTCAATTTTTCTTGTTGTTTTCTCAGCCATCTTGTTGTTCTTCAAGTGCCATCTGCATTTACGTTTGAAGTTCTCAGAAGAATCTTCAT
Organism: Spinibarbus caldwelli; assembly: GCA_039654775.1. Lineage (NCBI taxonomy): Eukaryota > Metazoa > Chordata > Actinopteri > Cypriniformes > Cyprinidae > Spinibarbus > Spinibarbus caldwelli. Next base: position 81,634 of record JBCAMP010000200.1, on the reverse strand, counting down.
CAGCTTCTGATCTGTTGTTTATTCCCATCTTCTGTCTTAGCTTTTCAAGCAGAGTCTGTCTTGTAGCATGTGATTCACTTTTGTTGCCATTTTCCTTACAGAAGCGCCTTGCAGCAATCCTATCACCACAGATGGGAATGTACCTTGACAAGCTGTCATCATCAAGCTCTCCTACAGTGGTATCATCTATCTGTTAAAAGATATTAGAAATAAGATTTAGTACATCCACAAAAAGGAAATGTCTCATAGACAACATTAATAACTTATTATTATGAGTAAAGTTAAATAAAAGTAAAATTAATAATCAAATAAATTAAAAATACATACAGAAAAAGATAAATTAAGGGGTGGATGAGTAATACGAAGAATAAATTCAGGATTAAATATTATTAAAAATGAACTATATTTGTTTTATCAGTGAATTTATTCCTTCATTTATTTCCTATTATTACATTATGTTATGTTTTGCTGTATTTTGCAAATAAAAATAGTTCCAATTAAAGCCACAGCAGAATTGTACGTATATAAGCAACACACAGCAGCGTCTTGTTACTGAATAAATCCATATTTAAATGAAGTAATCTATTCATAAAAGACAGTCATTTGGCTTGTTCCTGTAGTACCATATGAACGAATCTGTTTAATGAATGACTGAATCAATCACTCATTAAGACAGTGACATGCCGCCACCTACTGGCGCGGCTTTAGTTTCATGAGTATCATTTCACGTATTTAAAACAATAATTTCAAATTTCAATTAACGGATTAATACCATTTAAAAACCTTTAATCTGTATCACTATTTATTTATTTTTTTATTTATAACATAAATTCATTTTATTATAGCCTATAAATTTATTGTAAATCCCATACAGAACTAGTTACACAAGATATGAATGACTGGCAAACACATTTATTAAAAGGAGCTATACATTGCGTGCAGCGAACACATTGTAGTTTTTTAAATCATATTTTTAGTTAATGTACTGTGTAGTCCACAGGTGTCAAACGCAGCCCTGCAGAGTTTAGTTCCAACCCCAATACACATAACGTTACCATGAAGTTTCCAAATAAGCCTGGAGGACGTGATTAAATGGATAAGGTGCGTTTAATTAGGGTTTAATCTAAACTCTGCAGGGCTGTGGCTCTCCAGGAAATAATGTTTTACACCTCTGGCCCAAATCTGTTTAACGTACGGATTAGCAGAATTCAGTAACTTACCTTGTCTAGTTGCATTTTTTGAATATCTTCCTCTGAAACCCCACGATATCGAAGAAAACTCCAAAATTCCATGCTGACGTTATTACAGTTGACTATGATAACTGTTGACTTTAATGGGCTGCCTTAATAGGCTGCCGTGTAGCAACACAAGCAGCTCAGTTCTAATTGGCTGAAATAGGCTTAACGTTACGTTGTCACGTCACGTACAAAATACGTCGTTTTAACGAGAAAAAGATGTCGTTTTAACGAGATAATTATGTCGTTTTAACGACATAACATCTCGTTATTACGAGAAAAGATGTAGTTTTAACGAGAAAAGATGTCGTTAAAACGACATATCTCGTTATTATGAGAAAATATTTCGTTTTAACGAGAAAAGATCTCGTTATTACGACATAATTGAGTGGAAAAAATAATATGTGTGTGGCAGCAATACATCACCGTATTTTTGCTCTATTTCGCCAACAAAAAATAACTCCAAACACAGCCACAGCACTGTTTTGCGTCTCTGAGCAACATGACGAGGATTCGTTCCTGAATGAATTATAACTTGAGTTTGTTAAATTCATAAACATAAACAAACTATATATTCTCTAGCTCCAGTTTGTAGCGTGGATCATTCATTGCAACATTTAATCTGATTCTCATGTTTAAGAATCTGTTATCTTGAAAAATTATTTTTGCTACTACTGCCTACTGACTTGGTTTTAAACCAATAATTTTATCCAGTTTATGAGCCTTAAAACATCTTAAAATGCACACATGTAAGTCAGGAACATAAAAATTCCCTCGGGGGAGCATGCCCCCGAACCCCTCTACCAATCTCCATTTTGGGACCTCTGTATTTATAAAAACCTGCGTACGGCCCTGCTGGCAATAAGCGGTTTTCTGCTCTGAAAGTACACGTAACATTATTGACAGTGAGGGCAATAGTCATCCCAATCTGGCAACCCCGGGAAGCGCTTTGTGTGTTTTCCCACATGTGGGAGTCACATGAAATCGGACACTTTCCTCAGCGAGAAGTACGCTGGACTATGGATTGAGGCAAGAATATATTTGCTCTGTACACAGAACACAGAGGAAAAAAACTGCGCAGATCTAATGTCCATAAAGCGCGGCAATAAAAACGAAACATAAAGCTTAAGTCGCGGAACTTTGCGCTGCTCTCCTCCTCTGAGCATCAGCCTGAGCGCGAACCTGCGGCTCTCATCCCTCTGGACTCCGGTAAGGACACAAACCGCTTGTTTCTTCGGTGATGCGATGTAGCTCAGAGTTGACAGATCGAATGTTTTATGTACGCTCTGTATTAATCTAGATAGATGTCTTTGTATTCTATCTTCGTTATTGTGGAATTGTCTTTCTGCTTCGTGACCCAAAAGTGATTGCGGTAAAAACAGATTGTGTATTTTCTGTTAGTGCACGTCTTATGTGTAGTAAGTAATAGATAAACTGTGCAATTCTGCAGACATGTTTGCATTTGTCTGCTATTGGAATGTCACCGCTTTTCGTCGTTTGTCTAGATTTAATGAACTCAGATGGGATATAGAGGAGATGTATTAGGGATCTATTGATGTATTATATTCTTGTTGCAGCAGTGCTAGTCGTTTGAGATACAACTACGGTTTTGGACGACAGTGAGTGGTGCAGATGTCACCCTTTTTTTCTTAATACATAACAGTACAGTAAGTTGCACACATGCATACATATACATGTAAAAAAAAAAAACAATTAAAAAAACTGGTTTAACTTGAATCGTAATTGCAGGTTAACAGCAATGCCATGAATGTAGAATGTAAGGTTTTCTGCTATGCAATGTATGGGATGAGCAAGACATAGGCCAGTCTACATAACCCCAGTTTACCGATATTTCGCCCAGAATGTTCCTATCTTATGACATGGCTAACAGGGGTCATCTATCATCATTACTGATGAACCTGTCCTCTCTTAGAAGTCTCTGTGATGATGATGGTGACTATTGTTATTTTGCTTTAGTTGGAAACAGAATGCTGCAACAAAGACATGCAACTTCTCATGTAAGATGCAGTCAAATGAAAAAAGACAAATATTAGAGACAGATGTGGGAACAGAGAGAAAAGGAGGTTTGCAGAGCAGTGAGGTTGGCTCTCTTTTTTTCATGGTCTCCATTATCCAGTAGATTTACAGTAATCTGAGTTGCATAGCAGCCACATGAGCTCACAGTGCTGTCCACACTTTGTGCCAAACTGTCAGTGTGCACTTGTATAATCAGAGAGACCAGATAGAGTGCTTTTTAATGACGTTTTCAAACTGGACTCTGTTTGTTTTGTAAGAAGTAGACAGTGGTTACAATGGCCATTGAAGCAGAAGTGGATTTGTCAAACTTTTTTTTTGTTTGAGCTTTCTTCTCATAGAAACAATGCATCAGCATTGCAGTAATGGAGAATAGACATGTTTTTAATTTACATTATCATGTTACAACATGCACAATACTTTACTTTACTTACTTTTAGTCATTTAGCAGACACTTTTATCCAAAGAGACTTACAAATGAGGACAACAGAAACAATCAATTGTAGTATTAAAACAACTAAAACTGATCCAAAACTAAAAGCTAAAACTTTATAAATAGTATATATACACACACACACACACACACACACATTAAAAAAAAAAAAAAAAAAAATGAGAAATGCATATGACAAAAAGACTTAACATTTAAATGAAAACAAAATAAAGCTACAAACAATTCAAAATATTAAGAGAACAAAGGGTATGTGTAATAATGATTCTTACATAAAACTAAGTCAAACACCAAAAACAACTACGTGTATGTACACACACACACAGACATATGCACACACACACACACACACACACACACACACACACCCATAAATTCAATATTATTTCATTTCCATGTAGTTTGTTGAAGTCCTAAAATAACTCAAATTAAATCAAACTAAAACTTAATAAATAACTTATACAGACATAATAGAAAAAAAAGCTAATAAAATGACAAACATTACTAAACTGTAACTAAAATTAAAATAGATAACATATACAAATCAAACTACATTAGTTTAACAGTAATCCTAAAAAAATAACTGTGCCAAACATACAAGTAATAAATGGTTATAAAAACTGAAAGAGAACTGAAACAAGTAATAGGAAAGAGAATAAATGAAAAGCGATACTTATCCCTTGCCGGTGTCACTGTCCGGTGGAGTCGCTTGCTAGAGTTAATGGTCTTTACACACTTCGGTCTTCACACGACGAGGGCTTCACACGAGAGCTGCCGTGACCGCTGCCGCGGTATAATAAGCTTTTTTATACCCGTCTAACAAATCACTAATTGAATTCAGCTGGACACACTTTCCTGTTAACCACAATAAGCGCAAGCGCAGACACTAACAAGGTACGCCATACAGTACGAGACTAAATGCGATTTCAGCACGTCTCAATATAAATTAAGATTGTGAAAATGTTTAATCAACAATGCGTTCTTTTGTGTATATTTCCTTTAAGGATCAGTGAAGACATGCTCATTTTGATGCTCTAAACATATGCTAAATATAAAACTAGGTATAGGTTTTAATTTAAAAATGCATTTAATGACTCAACTACACAATCTTTAATGATTAATGCAAATATTTTTTCATGAGGATTTGCAATTTAGGAAAATGTTATGATTGTCATGTGAGATAACTTTCCATACCTACAGTGGGTACGGAAAGTATTCAGACCCCCTTAAATTTTTCACTCTGTGTTATATTGCAGCCATTTGCTAAAATCATTTGAGTTCAGTTTTTTTCCTCATTAACGTACACACAGCACCCCATATTGACAGAAAAACACAGAATTGTTGACATTTTTTGCAGATTTATTAAAAAAGAAAAACTGAAATATCACATGGTCCTAAGTATTCAGACCCTTTGCTCAGTATTTAGTAGAAGCACCCTTTTGATCTAATACAGCCATGAGTCTTTTTGGGAAAGATGCAACAAGTTTTTCACACCTGGATTTGAGGATCCTCTGCCATTCCTCCTTGCAGATCCTCTCCAGTTCTGTCAGGTTGGATGGTAAACGTTGGTGGACAGCCATTTTTAGGTCTCTCCAGAGATGCTCAATTGGGTTTAAGTCAGGGCTCTGGCTGGGCCATTCAAGAACAGTCACGGAGTTGTTGTGAAGCCACTCCTTTGTTATTTTAGCTGTGAGCTTAGGGTCATTGTCTTGTTGGAAGGTAAACCTTCGGCCCAGTCTGAGGTCCTGAGCACTCTGGAGAAGGTTTTCGTCCAGGATATCCCTGTACTTGGCCGCATTCATCTTTCCCTCGATTGCAACCAGTCGTCCTGTCCCTGCAGCTGAAAAACACCCCCACAGCATGATGCTGCCACCACCATGCTTCACTGTTGGGACTGTATTGGACAGGTGATGAGCAGTGCCTGGTTTTCTCCACACATACCGCTTAGAATTAAGGCCAAAAAGTTCTATCTTGGTCTCATCAGACCAGAGAATCTTATTTCTCACCATCTTGGAGTCCTTCATGCGGGCTTTCATGTGTCTTGCACTGAGGAGAGGCTTCCGTCGGGCCACTCTGCCATAAAGCCCCGACTGGTGGAGGGCTGCAGTGATGGTTGACTTTCTACAACTTTCTCCCATCTCCCGACTGCATCTCTGGAGCTTAGCCACAGTGATCTTTGGGTTCTTCTTTACCTCTCTCACCAAGGCTCTTCTCCCCCGATAGCTCAGTTTGGCCGGACAGCCAGCTCTAGGAAGGGTTCTGGTCGTCCCAAACGTCTTCCATTTAAGGATTATGGAGGCCACTGTGCTCTTAGGAACCTTAAGTGCAGCAGAATTTTTTTTTGTAACCTTGGCCAGATCTGTGCCTTGCCACAATTCTGTCTCTGAGTTCTTCAGGCAGTTCCTTTGACCTCATGATTCTCATTTGCTCTGACATGCACTGTGAGCTGTAAGGTCACAGGTGTGTGGCTTTCCTAATCAAGTCCAATCAGTATAATCAAACACAGCTGGACTCAAATGAAGGTGTAGAACCATCTCAAGGATGATCAGAAGAAATGGACAGCACCTGAGTTAAATATATGAGTGTCACAGCAAAGGGTCTGAATACTTAGCACCATGTGATATTTCAGTTTTTCTTTTCTAATAAATCTGCAAAAATGTCAACAATTCTGTGTTTTTCTGTCAATTTGGGGTGCTGTGTGTACATTAATGAGGAAAAAAAAAAAAGAACTTAAATGATTTTAGCAAATGGCTGCAATATAACAAAGAGTGAAAAATTTAAGGGTGTCTGAATACTTTCCGTTCCCACTGTAAAATAAAAATAGAAATTAAATTTAAAAGAATAACTATGAGCAATTAGTAGTGCACATTGGACAGGTATAAAATAGATTATTATTTATTTATTTATTTTTTATTTTTTTATCATGTTGGTTAATGTCATGTGGGTTCTTGTTATTAGTTTAAATGTCATTAATTATCTTAATTATCATACCTCACACATGTAGTCTAACTTTGCAGTTTTATGACAATTTTATGCATATATTTAGTATTTTTATACAACAAACACAGTGAAGTACATTACAGAAGAAGACATTACAGAAGAAAGCAAATAATAGGTCTGCTTGTTCTTCAATGATTAATCAATGTTTAATAACAATTTAGAAAATAATTATCACTTACTAATATCCATATTTAATAATATTGCTTATTGTTTTTGAAATTTTGTGTGATCAGATGGTTTTGTAAAGAATACGATTATTGGCCTGTCATACACCCTTATAAACAATACCTTTTAAAACACTAAAGTAGAGTAAAGGTGTGTTTGATGCTAATTACAAAAGGTTTTACACATTTTAAAATAAATAGTATTATTGTGAAGAGTCATCTGAATGGTGTACACATATGAGATGGAGACTGTACTCATAATTGTTTTGTATAAAAAGTTTTAATTACCCCTTCAGTGTATTTCATTATTATATATTTCACAGTGCTAAAATGCTGTGTTAAACATCCAAGAGAATCCTTGCACTCATTGGTTGCTGCCTCTGTAGATACACTGGTAGTGCAAACAAAAACAAAAAACAAAACAAAAGAAACAAAAAAACAAAAAAACAAACAAACAAACAAACAAATAAATAAATAAATAAATAAAGAGCGTAAAAAACGAGGGTCATTTACAGAGTTTGAAATGAACTTATCCAAATACATTTACTGTGTGGAAGTCCACCGTTTCACAATTGCAGAGAGAATACTATTTAAAAGGTTTTTGTTTTAGGTATGATTCAGTATGTTCATCAACTTTTTAATCATATTTCTTAAATCTTATGCTAACTTGCGCTACACCGTAAACAGATCTGGTTTATGTTACTTAAATATTCAGCCCTGGGTTAATAATTAGAAATGTGTTCATCCTGCTGTGCTTCTTACACTGTGGTAATTATTATTATTATTATTATTATTATTATTATTATTATTATTATTATTATTATTATTATTTACAAGTATTTAATTATCATTATATAGTATATAGAATTTCAGCTGGGGATGCTGATCAAATTTGATCAAGTTTGGATGCACCTTTTTTTAGCGTTTTTTCTTCTTTTTTTTAATTTTAATTTTTATTATTATTTTTTTTTTTCAGCATTGTACATTAATACTGAAGTTATCCAAACTGTGAAAGAACATGGATGGAATTATGAACTAAACAAACAAACAAACAAAAAAAAAGTATAACAGCCCAGTTTTATATTTTAGATCATCCAAAGTAGCTACATTTAGCTTTGATGACAGTTTGGCACACTCATGGCATTCTCTCATCAGATTCACAGGGTCGTCATCTGGAATGGGTTTCACTTCACAGGTGTGCCTTGGCAAGTGTTCATTTGTGACATTTCTTGCCTTCTTAATGTGCTTTAGACCATCAGTTGTCTTGTGCAGAAGAAGCCCTATTAGTGCTACTATAACTACTGTACAAATTCATATTATGGCAAAAAATAATCAGTTAAGAAAGAAGACAGTCCATCATTACTGTAAGACATGAAGGTCAGTCAATCAAAAAATCTCAAGAACTTTGAATTTATCCCCAAGTTCAGTCACCAAAACCATCAAACGCTATGATGAAACTGGCTCTCATGAGGAGCGTCCCAGGAAAGGGTGACCAAGAGCTACCTCTGTTGCAGAGGATAAGCTTATTAGAATTCCCAGCCTCAGAAACCACCTGTTGACAGCACCTCAGATTACAGCACACATAAATGCTTGTGGGAGTTCAAGAGACAGACATATTTCAACATCCACTGTTCAGGGGAGACTGTGTGAGCCAGGACTTCAGGGCCCAATTGCGGCAAAGAAAACATTATTTCAGAAGAACGACAAGCTACAAGCTTGGGCCAAAAACACAAGGAATGGACATTAGATCATTTGAGATGATATTTTGGTTCTAACCTCAATGTCTTTGTTAGACGTAGAAAGGGTGAGCAGACGATTCCTGGATGTGTACCTCATGAGGCTGACTGAGAAAATGCCACAAATGTGCAAAGTTGTCATTAAAGCAAAAGGTGGCTACTTTGAAGAAAACATATTCTGGGTTATTTACCATGTTTTTGTTGACTATTATATCGAATAAGAAGGTGTGTCCAAACTGTTGACTGGTAGTGTATGTTGATGAACTCTTTGCAATTGTTTCCATTTACATTGTAGGGTATTGTTATTTATGAGAAAGTCAAACAGTACTCTTGAAGTGTAAATATGACCAAATTATATGTTAAAAATGTATAAATCTAACTAAATAATGTAGAAGTAATTGTATAAATCTAACTAATGCAACTCTTGGTCACAGCTTGCTTTGTCTTTGAATTAATCAGCTATGTTTTGTACCATTTGTTTGCCATTTTGCCAGTGGGTTGTGAATGGAGAACAAGGCAATGTATCTGACCACCACCAATGAAGACAGGGATACCAGCTCATTCTATGAGGAGGGCTATGATGGGATGAATCTCTCGAAACTCAACCTGTGTGAAGAAGGTAAGGATCTTACAGCACATCAGCTCAAGATCTATCGCAGAGCTCATTTCCTTTCTGACCAAGACAGCCCTTTCTTTCATGTTATCTCGAAATTGCTCCTGTCACTCAAAGTCTTAATTAACCTCAAACAAACCCTGCAATATTTGCTATTTCTATTTTCTTTATTGTGTTGTTTTATTATTTCTCACCAGAGTTTTAGAAAATGTAATTTCCCCACAGCTGCAGTCTCACTTAGAAGAAAATAAACTCTTATAATCAAGCACTTAGACTGCATGGCTCAGGGTAATCAATGACCTCCCGTCTGAGGAATTTTGGGTCTCTTACTATTCTATTGCTTCATCTCAGCTCTCTCTCACACAAAAGCTCCTTGGCAGTCTTGCCTGTCCTGGTACTAGACTTTCCTGGATCATTGTTTAACTCTTGGAAAAACAATACTTCATCTCCATTTTGTCAATGCAGTTGTCAGTTCCCAGTTGTCAGACAGTTCTTTCTGTCTCCCTCTTCCTTCTGCTGATGCTTATTACTGTTCATCTATCTATGTAAAATGTTAGACAGCAGGTCATTTGAGAATGCAAAAGAAGAGAAAATATGCTGAAAATCTTGTTGAAAACGGTAACAGAAACCTTAACAGAACCAGAGGTGTAAAGAGAACCTGAAAACCACACTTGAGTAAAAGTACAGATAGCTTACAGTGAAAATTACTACACCTTACAAGTCACCAATTCCAAAATAACTTGAGTAAAAGTCTTAGAATATCTGAATTTAACAGTACTTCAGTATTTTACTAATCATAAAAATAGGCTCAAAGAAGCAGTAGTCAAAGAGACATGCCAGTGAAAAACTGTAACGTTGTGGAGAAGCAGGGGAAAATTGGCAGAAGCAAGGATCTATGTGCAGGTATCTAATGGAAAAACTAGAGCAAACAATAAGCCAAAAATCACAGGGAACAAAGAACATAATGATGAGCAAACAGACAACCATTACATTCATCAACTCACAACGAACTGAAGAAACACTATGGCTATATATACACACAGAGATGGGCACAATTACATCAAAAAGTATTTAGTTACAAATTACAAAAACAAGCTCATCAAATGTATTTAATTAAAATACAAAAATACTGGTATGAGAAATATCTTTATTTAAAATACAAGTAATTTATAATTTGAAAATACAAAAATACAATCAATTTTTTCAAGCAATCAAGTGCAAGAGACCGTGCCATGTAGATACATATATAAGAGAAAGATAAATGCTTGCCCCTCCTTTAACGACTTATAAACAACAAATGTATAAACAACATACTCTTAACACTACACAATATATACAATATATTTATCCATATTTCTTCTCATTTCTGTTTACTTGAATACCATCAAGCATTTCTCCACTTTTTTTTTTCATGTTTCTTTATTGCTCCTTTATCATTTCTTTATAAGCATGTCAAAAATTAAGCAATCCTGTGAAACTGTATTGTCATATTCAAGAGAATGGCTCAAGCTATTTCACTGTCAATAGTAAAGATTAACTCCTGAAAATGCTGATATTTAGCTGTTAAAGGGCTCTAGAATACAGAAACCCTTGTTATTAGTAACACCGATGGCCATTAAGTGAACTGCGGTCAGTAACTCATTGCTCACGCTCTTGCACACACTCCATAGGCCCTGTCCCAAATGGCACCCTAAACCCTCGCGGTCTTCCTCTGAGTCCACACTTCCATGACGTAATGCCGCTTTGACTGTCGGGTAGAAGTCTGCTGCGGAGTTCACCCCAGTGCGGGCTCAGCAGAAGTGTGTATCGAGGGCGCATAACGGCCGCAAAGGGTGCGCTCGCGAGCACCCTTCTGAATGCTAAAATGAGGAATGGGACACCCTACGGTCTCGTGGACTTAACGAACACGTGTACACAGCGGCCATTGTAAGTCCGTAAGACTGCAAGTGTACATGAAGTGTTCCATTTGGGACAGGGCCATAGTAATGCCAGCGAACAACAGCAAGTGAGCTTCACCGACATCATGTCGACAGATGAGGTTCATTAAAATTACACTGCAATGACAGTTTCCCTTGGATTTTCCCAGCAAAACCGCCATTCATTCACATAATAATTAGTCTACAGGCTTTCATTTTTTAATTTTCGTTACATGCTGTTCAGACATTAGCAATAATATTTATTTTAATTTAATATTTGAAAAATTTCAGTTTGTCCCTAGAAACAAGTAGCTAACTTTTGCCAAGCAAGCTAACGTCACTTGTCAGCTTGCAAGTAAAGTTCTAGAGCAGGTTTTTCTTCTGTCCTGTAATAACATTCAGTGAGCAATATCTCATAGTATATATTTTAATACATACATAACCAGTTTGCACTGAGCACCAAAACAACTTCTTTCATTTTATTCCAGTTGGACCCATGGACAAATTAAAGGTTTATTTCACCCAAAAATGGAAATTCTGTCATCAATTACTCACCCTTATGTCATTTCACACCTATAAGACCTTCTTTCATCTTTCTGATGAAATCCGAGAGCTTTCCCTTCATAGGCACCAACGCAACTTACACATTCCCAGCCCAAAACTGTAGGAAAGACAATGTTAAAGTATTCCATGTGACTTCAGTGGTTTAACCTCCATTTTATTAAGCAACGTGAGTGTTTTGTTTGCACAATAAAACATAATTTACAACTTTATTTATGAAAATATTGATCTGCATTGTGTTCACAAAAGCATTAAAACACTTTTTTTTTTTTTTTTTTTTTTTTGTGTCCATGCCATAGAAGACTTGCGTCCATGAGTGAGTGTTCACTAGAGTACCACAACACGTGTTTGAATAATATTTTTGGAAATAAAGTGGTAAATTATGTTTTTTGTGCAACATTAATTAATTAATTAATCAATCAATCAATCAATCAATCAATTAATTAATTATTTAATTAATTAATTAATTAATCGAACAAACAAACAAACACTCATGTACTTAAGCCAGGAGCCATATCACCCTGCAGCCCAAGACTGGTTGCCCACTGAAGCTAAGCAGGGTTGAGCTGGTCAGTACCTGGATGGGAGACCTCCTGGGAAAACTAGTTTGCTGCTGGAAGAGGTGTTAGTGAGGCCAGCAGTTGGTGCTCACCCAGCAGTCTGTGTGGGTCATAACACCCCAGTATAGTGATGGGAACACTATACTGTAAAAAGCACCGTTGTTTGGATGAGATGTTAAACCGAGGTCCTGACTCTCTGTGGTCATTAAAGCTCCCAGGATGTCCTTTGAAAAAGAGTAGGGGTGTAACCCCGGTGTCCTGGCCAAATTTGCCCATTGGCTTCTTGATCAACATGGTCTCCTAATCATCCCCATACACTGATTGGCTTCATCACTCTGTCTCCTCTCCACCAGTAAGCTGGTGTGTGCTGGGTGTTCTGGCGCAATATGGCTGCCGTTGCATCATCAGGTGGATGCTGCACACCGGAGGTGGTTGAGCAGATTCCCCCCTTCTATGTAAAGCGCTTTGAGTACCCAGAAAAGCACTATATAAATGTAACGAATTATTATAATAAAATGGATTACTTAATTATATACGTAATGACATGGATTACTTAATGATGTCTTTCCTACAGTTCTGGACCTTGAATGTGTGAGTTGCATGACTGTCTGTAGAGGGTTAGAAAGCTCTCGGATTTCGTCAAAAATATCTTAATTTATGTTCCAAAGATAAACAAAGGTCTTACAGGATTGGAATGACACAAGGGTGAGTATTAACAACAGATTTTTATTTATTTATTTTTTATTTTTTTGGGTGAACTAACCCGGATCCAAGAGGACATGATTCACTTGCATCTAACCAAAAACTATGATAGGGTATAGTTGGCAGTACTATTAACACAGGTGAAGAAAGAACTTAATTGCCAGGTATGTTTACTGTAATTTGTTATGGTGACAGAAGCTTCCACAACACAACAGAATGACAGTGACAAGACAAGACACGGATAATAAAAATAGAATAAGTAAATAGGAAATAATAATATTGATTTTTTTGAAAGACCACAATATACAAAATAAAAATTATATGGTATTTGTGTTTACAGGTGTGTTATGTACAAATGCAAGGAAATGTAATTAAGAAGCGTGGTGTGTTAAATAAATGCATGTATATATAGTGTTTTTTGTGTGTGCTTGAAGAAAGATATTGTATTATCTGAGAAAAAAAAAAAGAACTAGGCCTACTTGATTATGTATTTTGAGTATTTCAAATACAAAATACTGTCTCTCAAAGTATTTAATTACACATTTTTTTTTTCGTCCAGCAAAATACAAATTACAAAATATGTATTTAGTAATTAAATACGTATTTCAAATACATTTAATTGAAATACTGCCCAACTCTGTATACACAGGGGTCTAATGAGCTTAACAAGATAGCAAGACACACCTGGGGAAACTAATCAAGGACCAACGAACAAACGGACTACAAACTGACTACAAACACCAAAGGAGACGTGACATTAAAGTCTAAGACAAGGCACAGAGAACATGTAACAAAAACAAGAAAGATTTGATTTGTCAGAAAAGCAATCGTTTATTTTCTAAAACCAAAATAAAACTGAGCACCTCAAAATTGCAAAAGAACAACGTCCTTCAAAAAGTTCTCTTCAGTATAACAGATAGATAAAGTAATGTTAAGTAAAATTAAAAAGTCCAAAGCCTTCTTGAACTGGATGTGCTGGTCTCTGCCTCATTGTGAGCTGCAGTCATGTCCTCATCTCATGTATAAAACACCTGTGATTCACAACTACTTGCTTAGGAGCTCGCATTCACCTAAAGTAGCCTTGTTGATTGTTTTTTTTTTGTTTGTTTTTTTTTTTTTTTTTGATTGCTTGAAAGAACATACAAAATACCAGGTAAACAACAGGACGAAAAAGCTTAATACAATTCAAGAAGTCCAAATAGCAGCATAACAAAAAAACATAGATAAACAAAATAAACATAATTAGAAAATTAAGAAAGAATACATTTGAAATAATTACATATATACATACAGAAATAAAATACAACTCAAGGGACTCAATCATCAAAAAATAATTATTAAAGAAGAAGTATTGGTGACAAGTTCTAGTACTTTTGGTGCCCTGTAGTAGGGAGTATCACATATTTTGTAGCAGAAATAAACTGCTGCAGAAAAGCTAGGTGCCATGCAAAATGTGATGTGTAACTGCAACACTCATATCAAATGTAGTGGAGTAAAGAGTACAGAAACTCATTCAAAAATGTAGTGAAGTAGAGAGTAAAAGTTTCTAAAATCTTTTATACTCAGTAAAACTACAAAGTATCCGAAAATATACTCGAGTACAGTAATTAATTACATTTACTCAAATACTTTACACCTCTGAACAGAACCAGACAGGACAAGCGTTGTGCACTCTCTGTATCACATACATTATACCACAGTTAACATGCTTAGACTATAACATCAACATTCTTCATGAGAAGAGAAGAGTTTTTCACACTTGCCTTACCACTCTTTAACTTGGTGTTATAGAACTCTGTTTAGCACCGCTTTTCACTGTTAACTCCGCATTGTGGTGTTAAACATGTCAAATGTGAAATGATGCAATGTTGGAATGTTATGGCAGGACGCTTAGCAACAGATGTCAAATCAGAAATTGAAAAGAACGTGCCTCATATCACAAGCTTTGCACAGTCTCAGAAGCCCTGCATTCTGGGTTTATGTAATTCTTATTAGTGCTCTCAAATTATTAAAAAAAAAAAGTAGGGTACAACGGGGCTAAAGACACGCCGGGGTAAAAGGCGCCTTTGATATTATTTTCCTCTAAACCACTAGATGGCACAAAAATGTGGCGTAGCACTTTCCAAAACATTCAGTTTTCAAGATGCACATATATATTTGTCTGATCCTTGACGAGCGCAGCAGCGCAAAGTTGATTCTGTGCTTACTTGATCTAATATTTTATGTTTTTTTAAAAATCTTGTAGATTTAAGTATCAAATGAGAATCGCTAAAATTAATGCATATATTTTGAAACAAAGGTCTTCTTAATGATTTTCAGTTTTGTTTAAGATAATTAAAGCAACAGTTTTTAAATAACGAAATAATGTGTAAAAGTATGGTATTTGGGGTAAAAAGTACTCCTGCTGTTGGGGCTAAAGGCACAGTAATTAACATGATAATTAGTAGATAATTAGTAGGCTGACTTTTCCATTTGTTGACATGACATGGTTAGATTCAGATGGTAAATATCATATATTATGTTGGGTGTCCATATTAGAGATAATCACCATGTTTAGAATGAAACCATCGTATTCAAAAACATGATATTAATCATATCTTATAATAAAATATCACTTAATGTAAATCTATAGTCAATTATTATATGATGTCCTTCAATGCTTTCAGAATCTTTACTTTTTAAAATTATTTTGTTTCTGTATTTTAAAATATATTTTTATATTAACATTTTAATGACAGTATATTTATTGAACAAAAATTAATTATTTTTCAAAATAAGCAGAAAATAGTACAAACGTTGCTAAAGTGATTGTTTTGAACAAGTATTAATTTAGACATTATAAAAAAAAAAACAAAAAAAAAACAAAAAGAAAAAACAATTTTATCTGAAGTATTTGTGTCAATACTGTGTGACTTTTACCCCATGCTGGTGAGCCTTTTACCCCGTGTGTGGGGTAAAAGGCTTTTTTTACCCCACACACGGGCCACCTTGCCACCTCATACATTTATAAGA
This sequence comes from Spinibarbus caldwelli, assembly GCA_039654775.1. Lineage (NCBI taxonomy): Eukaryota > Metazoa > Chordata > Actinopteri > Cypriniformes > Cyprinidae > Spinibarbus > Spinibarbus caldwelli. The sequence continues at coordinate 65,650 of JBCAMP010000200.1, read as the reverse complement.
TTTTTAAATAAAATAAACAACTTGTATGATTTATTTTCACACAAAATCTGTTGCTCCATTAATGTTCAATACAAGCATATATATTTTTCTGCAATTATGCACTTTAGATGCAGGGAATAGCACATTTTTTCTTAAGGTGAACCTTTAGCCTTGTTGTACCCTATTAATTAATCACACTTTTTTTTTTTTTTCTGAAATTAATCATCATTAATTGTAATTAATCACGATTAATCCCACCTAACATTAAAGTTTTTAAATATACTTTTATATTGCAATTTCACATGCAGTCTTCAAATTAATGTAGAAACAACATAAAGACAGTGTGTATATATATATATATATATATATATATATATATATATATATATATATATATATATATATATATTTTTTTTTATATTTGTTTAATGGCATCTTTTTTCATGACCAAAGGCAAGTATCTCTGATACCAATACTACTGATGTCTTATTTACCTAATATTTAACCATTGACAATAGCCACTCAACTTTACAGTATAATTGAGAGCTATCCATTTTAATATTTATTAGACTTTAAAAAATAACAGCTGCTAATTTAATTGATTTTAAATCAATCTTCATATGAACCAATTTTAATAAATGTCATATTTAGCTACATGTACCCTTCAGCAAGTAGGAAATATACAGAAATTGAATAAAGTTATCAAACACTAACTTCTAAATTAAAAATACAAGATATATATATATATATATATATATATATATATATATATATATATATATATATATATATATATATATATATATATAATAACTTTTCTAGCTTTTTCTTTTGTTCTTTGATTAACAGACATCACAGCAGCTGGGTTATTAGTTTTTTTTTTTTTTTTTTGGTTGCTATTACTTTAAGAGCTGCCGCTGCTGAACGTGACGCAGATCTGACACGCATCACATTTCCTCACTCTTTACCTATTCTGACCCACTTAAAGTCTTAAAGTCTCTACTAATGAGCTGACAAGTTGAATCGGGTGTGTTAGATGATGGACAGAGTGCTGGGTGCTCCGGACAGTTCTGAAAACCAGTGCATTTTAGAGACATGTTCTTAAATCTGACTCATATATAACAAACACTTGCATGCACAGTTTTAAGGCAGCTTTAACCACCTTTTTGGTAACTTCATGACTAAACTGACGACATAACTTCAACATTGCATGCTTGTTTCTTTTGTGCATTAATATGAAATGATATAACATACAGTGCGCGCTGCTGTATTTGTGTGTGCATTTGAAGAGCACGCACTGCGAGCACAGTATAACGGCTGACAGGACAGGAAGATTGGTTTTTACTGACATACGGCCTGACGACATCTCATCAGACCACAGTTCACTGATGTTCTACTGAAGCTCCTTGTCACCTGTACTGTTTCTGCACTCGTTTGACTCGTGCCTGGCACTGAGGTGAAGTGGAGTGCCGGTCAAGTCAAGTCAAGTCACCTTTATTTATATAGCGCTTTTAACAATACAGATTGTGTCAAAGCACTTAACAGTATCAAATTGGAGGATAGCGTGTCAGTAATGTATAATAAGATTAAACACTCAATTTTCAGTTAAAGGCATTTCATTATTGAATTCAGAGATGTCATTGTCTAGCTCAGTTTAGTTTAAATAGTATATATGAAATCAACTTGATGATAATCATTAGAAATTAAGTGTCCCCAACTGAGCAAGCCAGAGGCGATAGTGGCAAGGAAAAAAAAAAAAAACCTTGGGAGAAACCAGGCTCAGTCGGGGGGCCAGTTCTCCTCTGGCCAGGATATTATTTTTTATTTATTTTTTTACTTATTGTTTTAATTAAATTTTAAATGTATTATATTTCTATTTTTATATTGTTGCAATTTCTAACAACAATAGTATTATGTAGTTAGGTATTTTATTATATTTTTAGTTATTTTGTTTTATTTTAAGTTTTATTGTATTTAAGTCGAGGTCTTCACTGGGGATATGTCCCCGGGGCTCATCCAGGTGTCCGGCCTCCACCGACGATCAGGGTTGCAGACATCATCTCCCGGCACCGATCCACCATCTGATCCGGACACGGACTGAGAAACGGAATAAGAAAGAAACAGACAAATATTAGCGTAAATGCCATTCTTCTTACGATGTAACGAGTACACCGTGTGTTATAAGGAGTGTTCCCGGTTCTGGCTGATCTAATTAATGCAGCCTAACAATCCTTTAACGGATTTGAATAATAGAAGTGTATTAGTGTGTTATGTGTAAGCCAGGTTAAAGAAATGTGTCTTTAATCTAGATTTAAACTGACAGAGTGTGTCTGCCTCCCGAACAGTGTTAGGTAGATTGTTCCAGAGTATGGGTGCTAAATAGGAAAAGGATCTGCCACCCGTAGTCAATTTTGATATTCTAGGTATTATCAAATGGCCAGAGTTTTGAGAACGACGTGGAGAACTATAATGTGATAAGAGCTCGCCCAAGTACTGAGGAGCTAAGCCATTCAGTGCTTTATAAGTAATTAACAAGATTTTAAAATCTATCCGATGTTTGATAGGGAGCCAGTGCAGTGTTGACAGAACCAGGCTAATATGGTCATACTTCCTGGTTCTAGTAAGGACTCTAGCTGCTGCATTTTGGACCAACTGTAGTTTATTGATCAAGCATGCAGAACAACCACCCAGTAAAGCATTACAATAGTCTAACCTTGAGGTCATAAACGCATGAATTAGCATTTCTGCATTTGACGTTGAGAGCATAGGTCGCAATTTAGATATGTTTTTGAGATGGAAAAACGCAGTTTTACAGATACTAGAAACATGGCTTTCAAATGAAAGATTGCTATCAAACAGCACACCTAGGTTCCTAACTGATGAAGAAGAATTGACAGAGCAGCCATCAAGTGTTAGATAGTGTTCTAGGTTATTACATGTGGGGTTTTTAGGTCCGATAATTAACATCTCTGTTTTTTCAGAATTTAGCAGTAAGAAATTACTCGTCATCAAGTTTTTTATATCGACTATGCATTCTGTTAGTTTCTCAATTTGGTGTGTTTCACCGGGGCCGTGAAGAAATATAGAGCTGAGTATCATCAGCATAACAGTGAAAGCTAACACCATGTCTCCTGATAATATCTCCCAAGGGTAACATGTAAAGCATGAAAAGTAACGGCCCTAGTACTGAGCCTTGAGGTACTCCATACTGCACTTGTGATCGATATGACACCTCTTCATTTACTGCTACGAACTGATGGCGGTCAGATAAGTACGATTTGAACCATGCTAGGGCACTTCCACTAATGCCAACAAAGTTTTCTAGTCTATTCAAAAGAATGTTGTGGTTGATAGTGTCATTTGAAAGACTGGTTTTGGCTTATCTGAAGTCCTCCACTGGACCCTTACTGGACCCCCTGCAGTTTGCCTACAGAGCAAACAGGTCTGTGGATGATGCAGTCAACATGGGACTGCACTTCATCCTGCAGCATCTGGACAGACCAGGGACTTATGTGAGGATCCTGTTAGTAGACTTCAGCTCCGCTTTTAACACCATCATCCCGGACACCCTTCAGAATGAACTAACTCAGCTCTCCGTCCCCACCTCCATCTGTCAGTGGATCGCCAGCTTCCTGACAGACAGGCAGCAGCTAGTGAGACTGGGAAAATTCTCATCCAGCACCTGCACCATCAGCACTGGTGCCCCCCAGGGCTGTGTTCTCTCCCCACTGCTCTTCTCCCTCTACACCAACGACTGCACATCTAAAGACCCCTATTTCAAGCTCCTGAAGTTTGCAGACGACAGCACACTGATCGGCCTCATCCAGGATGGTGACGAGTCTGCTTACAGACAGGAGGTTAAGGAGCTGGCTGTCCGGTGCAGTCTTAACAACCTGGAGCTCAACATCCTCAAAACTGTGGAGATGATCGTGGACTTCAGGAGAAACCTTCCTGCTCTCCCCCCACTCACCATCATGAACAGCACTGTGTCTGCAGTGGAGACATTCAGGTTCCTGGGCACCATCATCTCTCAGGACCTGAAGTAGGACAATCACATTGAGTCCATTGTCAAAAAGGCCCAGCAGAGGTTGTACTTCCTTCGGCAGCTGAGGAAGATCAACCTGCCACAGGAGCTGCTGAAACAGTTCTACTCCGCCATCATTGAATCCGTCCTCTGCACTTCAATAACTGTCTGTTTCAGCTCAGCTACCAAATCTGACCTCAGAAGACTACAGAGGGTAGTCCGGACTGCTGAGCGAATCATTGGTACAATCTTCCCCACTCTCCAAGAACTGTACTTATCCAGAGTGAGCAGTCCGGATTGCTGAGTGAATCATTGGTACAACCCTCCCCACTCTCCAAGAACTGTACTTATCCAGAGTGAGCAAAAGGGCAATGAGCAAAAATCAGTCTGGACCCCTCACATCCAGCACACTCCCTCTTTGAACTGTTACCGTCTGGTCGACGCTACAGAGCTCTGAGCACCAGAACGGCCAGACACAGGAACAGATTCTTCCCTCAGGCAATCCATCTCATGAACACTTGACATTAAACGTTGAACACACGACACTATTATACATTATTTATTCACCACACATACTTATTTTTTTCATTTCAAATTTGCACATCAGACCTGTACACCATAATTGTCCATATTATATATTGTGTTTTTGCTATTTGTACATTGCCTATTTGTATATTTGTATATTATTCTTTTATTATCTGTGTCCTGTCCTGTTGCTGTCTTTCTGTTGCACTGTAGAGCTTCTGTCACTAAAACAAATTGCTCATATGTGTAAGCATACCTGGCCAATAAAGCTCATTCTGAATCTTCTGAAATCTTAAAAAGTTTATACAATTCTTCCTCTCCTATAATAGAGAATGAGTGGAATTGTTCCTCAGGGGATCTATAGTGCACTATCTGATGCGATACTGTAGCTGACGGCTGCATGGTTACAATTTTATCTTTGATAGTATCGATCTTGGAAGTAAAGTAGTTCATAAATTCATTACAGCTGTGCTCATGGGAAATGCCAACACCTGTTGATGCTTAATTTTTCGTTAATTTAGTGACTGTATTGAATAAATACCGGGGGTTATGTTTGTTTTCTTCTAGAAGAGACGAAAAGTAATCAGATCTAGTAGTTTTTTAATGCTTTTCTGTAGGATAGGGTACTTTCCTGCCAAGCTATACGAAATACCTCTAGTTTTGTTTTCCTCCAGCTGCGCTCCATTTTCCGGGCTGCTCTCTTTAGGGTGCGAGTGTGCTCATTATACCACGGAGTCAAACTGTTTTCTTTGATCTTCCTTAAGCGTAAAGGAGCAACTGTATCTAAAGTGCTAGAAAAGAGAGAGTCCATAGTTTCTGTTACATCATTAAGTTTTTCTGCGCTGTTGGATATGCTGAGGAATTGAGATAAATCAGGAAGATTACTTACAAAGCAGTCTTTTGTGGTAGAAGTGATGGTTCTACCATACTTGTAACAAGGAGTAGAATTTACAGTTTTGCCTATATGGAGTTTACACAAGACTAGATAATGATCTGAGATATCATCGCTTTGCTGCAGAATTTCAACACCACTAACATCAATTCCATGTGACAGTATTAAATCTAGAGTATGATTTCGACAATGAGTAGGTCCTGAAACATGTTGTCTAACCCCAATAGAGTTCAGAATGTCTATGAATGCTGATGCTAATGCATCTTTTTCATTATCGACATGGATATTAAAATCACCAACAATTAAGACTTTATCTGCAGCCAGTACTAACTCAGATAGAAAATCAGAAAATTCTTTAATAAAGTCTGTGTGGTGCCCTGGTGGCCTGTATACAGTAGCCAGTACAAACATCACAGGGGATTTATCACTAACACATGCTTCTCTAGATAATGTTATACGCAGCACCATAAATTCAAACGAGTTATACTTAAAGCCTGCCCTCTGAGAAATACAGAGAATATTGCTATAAATTGTAGCAACACCTCCCCCTTTACCTTTTGGACGTGGCTCATTTTTATAGCAGTAATCTTGGGGGGTAGACTCATTAAAAGTAATGTATTAATTTGGTTTTAGCCATGTTTCTGTCAAACAGAGCAAATCTAGGTTATGATCATTGATCAAATCATTTACAAATAGTGCTTTTGTAGAAAGGGATCTGATATTCAGTAAGCCAAGTTTTATCAATTGTTTTTCTGTATTGTAAACATTTTTTATTTGTTGAACATCAATTAAATTGTTACTATTACTTTGGTTTGGACGTTTTCTGTATTTTCTAGTATGGGGAACAGACACAGTCTCTATAGTGTGATTTCTAGTTGAAGGAGTCTCTATGTGCTGAGAATTAACTGACTTCTGTGGCGAGAGGTTGTTAGCAGACGGTCGGTTTAGCCAGTCTGTCTGCTTCCTGACCTGGGCCCTAGTTAGTCAAGTACGAACTCTAAGACTATGTGCCATAGTTCTAGAGAGAAGAGCGGCACCACCCCAGGAGGGATGAACACCATCTCTTTTCAACAGGTCAGGTCTGCCCCAAAAATTCTTCCAATTGTCTATAAAGCCTATGTTAATATGAATTCCATCACCCCGGTAAGCAGGGAGCGGACCAGAGCACATTACAGTGTCTGACATCGTACTTGCAAGTTCACACACCTCTTTAACATTATTTTTAGTGATCTCCGACTGGCGAAGGCGAACATCATTAGCGCCGACGTGGATAACAATCTTACTGAATTTACGTTTAGCATTAGCCAGCACTTTTAAATTTGCCAAGATGTCAGGCACTCTGGCTCCCGGTAAACATTGGACTATGGTGGCTGGTGTCTCTATTTTCACGTTCCGTACAATAGAATCCCCAATAACTAGAGCACTTACATCAGGTTTCTCAGTGGGTGCATCACTGAGTGGGGAGAACCTGTTCGATGTTTTGATCGGAACGGAAGAGCGGTGTTTTGACCCGCAACTAGGCCGCAGTCACAGTCACCCAGTTGCCCTGCTGCATGGGCTCTAATGCCGGAACCAAACAATGTACAGGAGTCCCTGAGCTAGTCGCATCCAAAGCAGTATCTACAGCCCTCACATTCTTACTATCCTCAACTAAAGTTTGGATGCGTGTCTCTAGATCTAAAATCTTCTCTGTCAGCCTAACTATTTCCCTGCATTTATCACATGTGAATCCCTCGCTGCTGACAGAGACAGTTAAACTGTACATGTGGCAGGTGGTGCAAACAACAATAGCAGGAGAAGAAGCCATTACTCACCGTGATTGATGAATGATACCAACTTAACTTACCACTTACCACTGTTGTTTGATGAACTCGTGAAAAACAGAGCGAGAGAGAAATGAAAACGGAGCAGAAAAAAAAGAAAAAAGAAAACAATAATAGCCGTGAATAGAAACGTGAATGGAACCGTGAGTAACAAGCTAACCGGCTAACGAGTGCTAACGCGCTGCACACGCGGCTTTAAAAGCGAACGATCAAATTAGTTAGATTAGTTTGATAGATAATACCAGAAATATGGTGGGAATTAAGTTATATATTATCACTTTAAACAACAGAGAGTGAAAGTAAGGTAAAGATTCAATAAAAAAGCGGAGCTACAATCGCAAACCTCTCAGCAGCACAACAGACAGGAACAGCAACCGGTCTGAAAAGTGTCCTGTTTGATGTGGTCGTAAAGATGATATGCATCTAAATAAACAAAATTTTTGTCAAGAAAAAAGAGACAGAAGCAGCAATTGTGAGGGGGCGGCCAACCCTAGCTCTGCCCCTGTGATAACATTTTTAACGCCGTTAAACTGGAAAAATTAATCGCATACATTAACATGCTAATTTGCAGTACTAAGTATTACAAAATTATATTTTATTATTTTATCATATAAACATCCTTAATTCATCCTTAATCCCCAAAGTCCCATGAAAAATACACAATATATCATATGAACACACTATGTCATACACTGTGTCGTAACCATATATTTATTGGCTTCATGTTTCATTCATTCAGAAATGTTGCTATTTGTTGTTATTTGCTATTTGAAATGCTGCTACTTGTCACAGAACTTACATATTGTTGTTCTTTTGTTGGTTTGATTGTTTCTGTTGTCCTCATTTGTAAGTCGCTTTGGATAAAAGCATCTGCTAAATGATTAAATGTAAATATAAACATCGAAAAGAGTCCATTATTTAAACCGCACACACTGGATTATGCAATTGTGGTTTTTGCCACTGCAAATATACAAATAAGAGCATTACCTAAGGTTTAGTAATGTACAGTGTTAAACATCAGCATATGAGTACCAGGATTAATTCTTGACCCAGTAAAGTATGAGCTGTGTGAAACATGAATTAATGTTTAACTACTTCAAATGTCATAATGCATTATGGACTGCCATGGTTTAAGTGATGAGATTCTAGAGATTGTCTACAATTATTAGCAGTTTCATCCATAAAAACTTTTAGGATACTGGGCAAAATATACCTATATACCATAAAAACAAGTTATAAATAATCTGTACATTTACTAAATATATGGTTTCTAGTAAACCATTGTATTAAAAAAAAAAAAAAAAAAAAAAAAATTAGGACTTTTTACTGTAAAGTTACAGTACAGGAAAACAGTAACGACAGCAGACGGTCATTGTATTGAATCATCATATCTTGTATTGTTGTCACATCTTTCAAAAATGCAGTATTCCTCTCAGTAGCTCCTTTTGTGTATGCTTAATTAACAAAAAGTCTTGAATTTTAAATTTTAGAATATAAATTTTTGTGTTGATTTCCTGTTCATGCTATAGATTGTAAGCTGACCGACTTGATATCGTACTATTAACCAGCTTATATAAATGCTGCAAAATAAGAGTTTTATAAGATATAATTTTTTTAAAGATTTATTTTTTGGCATTTTTTTGCCTTTATTGTGACAGGACAGATCAGAATTGACAGGAAGCAAATTGTGAGAGGGGAGAGGAGGGAGGAGGGGGGAGGGAGGAGGGGGAGGGGGAAGGGGGGGTCCTCGAGTCGGGATTCAAACACGGGATGCCTGTAGTCATGACGACGAAGCTGGGGATCCAAATGCAAGGCTTTATTTATAAACATGGTCAAAACAGGCAGGTTCGAGCACCAGCAAACTGTATAATCTAAGGCAGAGGCAAAAGAGAAATCCAATACACAGGCAATGGTCAGGGCAGACATCAAACAATCAAAAAAAACAAGGAAACAGTCCAAGGATCGAAACACAGGCAAACTAGGAAACACGGAAAGGGTAAACTCAGAAGCTAGGAACAAGGAAAGGCTATACATTCAGCGATGTGATGGTGTGTGTGCCATTCTTATAGTGGGAGACTGATGAGGTGATAAGAGACAGGTGATTGCAGTTGATGATGTATCCAGGCAAAGGATTATGGGAAATGGAGTCCGGGATGAGTGGTAAAGGGTACAGGATGGGGTCCTCTCTAGCAGAGCTCATGGGCACTCCAGCTAGAGATTGTGACAGTAGTGCAACAATGCTGTAGGTATTCATATTTATTTTAATATATTAAATACAACAGCATGTTTATAGATAATATTACTAATGCTGCCACAATTAGCGCGTTAACGCAGGTGATTATTTTTTTTTCAGTTTAACGCATTAAAAACATTTAATGCAGGGGCTGGGCTAGGCTTGGCCACTCCACTCACAACTGCTGCTTCTGTGTCTTTTTTTTTTCCCCCTTAAAAAGAACCATAATTTATTTTATGCGGAAACGGTACTGTGATCAATTGCACGCACAAATGTGCTAGCGTGCGCTGAAACCTGTATCATTTCATATTAAATTGCATAAAAAACAAGAAGCATGCAATGTAGTAGTTATGTCGTCAGTTAGGTCATGAAGTTACCAAAAAGGCTGCACAGCTTTACCATGCCCACGTTTTTAAGCCTTTTTTTCAGAACTGATGAGAACTATCTAGTGCTAAAATCAAGTCAAGTCAAGTCACTATTATTTGTATAGCGCTTTTAACAATGCAAATTGTGTCAAAGCAGCTTTACATCAGCTTGATATAAAACTGGGTGGCTTTATATCAGCTTTACAGTATTTAGACGGTGAAATAGTTTATTGAAATAGTGTCATTCTCCAGACAAAATCAGCAGTTTAAATCTAGGCTAAAGTAGAGTCAGATTGTGCAAAGGACTCTGGTTCCTGTGGTCTTGTCTCGATGGCTGTCTAGGAGACAGGATCTTTACTGGGGATCAGTCTCTGGGGCTCATCTAGTTGTCCTGGTCTCTGCTGACGTTCAGGGCTGTAAAGGTCATATCTAGGTGCTGATCCACCGTCTGATCTGGATACGGACTGGAACCAGGTGGCTGCAGTAACCATCTGATCCTGATACAGTCTGGATCTGGGTGGCTACGGTGATCTCGGAATAAGAAAGAAACAGATTAATATTAGCGTGGATGCCATTCTTCTAACGATGTAACAAGTATATCGGGTGTTTTGGGAAGTGTTCCCGGTTCCAGTTGACCTAATTAATGCAGCCTAACAATCCTTTAACGGATTTGAATTATAGAAATGCCATAGTGTATTATGTGTAAGACAGGTTAAAGAGATGGGTCTTTAATCTAGATTTAAACTGACAGAGTGTGTCTGCTTCCCAAACAGTGTTAGGTAGATTGTTCCAGAGTTTGGGCGCTAAATAAGAAAACGATCTACTGCCCGCAATTGATTTTGATATTCTAGGTATTATCAAATGGCCAGAGTTTTGAGATCGCAGCGGACGTGAAGAACTATAATGCGATAAGAGCTCACTCAAATACTGAGGTGCCAAACCATTCAGGGCCTTATAGGTAATTAGCAAGATCTTAAAATGTATATGATGTTTAATAGGGAGCCAGTGCAGTGTTGACAGAACCGGGCTAATGTGGTCATACTTCCTGGTTCTAGTAAGAACTCTAGCTGCTGCATTTTGAACCAGCTGGAGTTTGTTTATTAAACGCACAGAGCAACCACCCAATAAAGCTTTACAATAATCTAGCCTCGAGGTCATGAACGCATGAATTAACGTTTCTGCATTTGACATTGAGAGCATAGGTCGTAATTTAGATATATTTTTAAGATGAAAAAATGCAGTTTTACAAATGCTAGAAACATGTTTTTCGAAGGAAATATTGCTATCAAAAAGTATGCCTAGGTTCCTAACTGATGACGAAGAATTTACAGAGCAGCCATCAAGTATTAATACCTCCGTTTTTTTTCAGAATTTAGCAGTAAGAAATTGCTAGTCATCCAGTTTTTGATATCAACTATACATTCCGTTAGTTTTGCAAATTGGCATGTTTCATCAGGTCGCAAAGAAATATAGAGCTGGGTATCATCAGCATAACAGTGAAAGCTAACACCATGTTTCCTAATGATATCTCCCAAGGGTAACATGTAACGCATGAAAAGTACGGGGCCAAGTACTGAGCCTTGAGGTACTCCATTCTGCACTTGTGATTGGTATGATACCTCTTCATTTACTGCCACGAATTGATGGTAGTCAGATAAGTACGATTTTAACCATGCCAGTGCACTTCCTCTAATGCCAACATAATTTTCTAGTCTATTTAAAAGAATGTTGTGGTCGATAGTGTCAAATGCGGTGCTAAGATCCAGTAGCACTATTAGAGAGATACAACCACGATCAGATGATAAGAGCAGGTCGTTTGTAACTCTAATGAGAGCAGTCTCAGTACTATGATATGGTCTAAAACCTGACTGGAAATCCTCACATATAGCATTTTTCTCTAAGAAGAAACATAGTTGTGATGATACTACCTTTTCTAATATCTTTGACAGAAAAGGGAGATTCGAGATCAGTCTGTAATTAATTAATTCTTTGGGGTCAAGTTGTTTTTTTTTTTTTTTTTTTTTAACGAGAGGCTTAATAACAGCCAGTTTGAAGGTTTTTGGGACATATCCTAATGACAATGATGAGTTAATAATATTCAGAAGAGGATCTATTACATCTGGAAGCACCTCTTTTAGGAGCTTAGATGGAACAGGGTCTAACATACAGGTTGTTGGTTTAGATGATTTAACAAGTTTATACAATTCTTCATTTCCAATAGAAGAGAATGAGTGAAATGAGTGGAAATAGAGATATTCTATTTCTAGATATTCTAAACAAAAACAGACATGACTAAGTATGTGTTCTCTTTCTTTTGTGAAATAACAGTCAATACCACTTTATTTCTGTGACTAGTTTTCAAACTTGACAAATTAATTCATTATTATCAGTGTATCATATATTATTGTAAAACTGATAAAACATTTATGCTTTTGGATTTAAATCTTTAAAGCTGCAGTCCGTAAGTTCTGCCTCGTTGTCACCATCTCTGTTTGAAAACCTGCAATTTCAGTTATTTGTGCAATTATCTTCCTTGCGTGGGTTATGCACCGGCACGGCTCCAGTGTGGATGAATCTAATGTTTTGAGGAGTATGTATGGCTGTTTGTCACTGCACCGGTGTGGATACTGTACTTCGGAATCACAGATTCTAGCCTACGTCTTGGAATATATGACCCAAATAAGAATTGTCACTGGATATCGGGCCTCATTTATCAATCTAACATAGAAATCTAATGTATTCATGAAACATTCATATGCCACCAATCTCATCGTACGAATGATTGCACTTTGATAAATGTGGCAGCAGAAAACAATCGTCATTTGAATATCACGCCCCTAAAAGCACCCCGGTTTAGAAGACTTGCCCCTAGAGTTTATCTCATGAAAGAGATAAAGAGTAGCTCATGAAAGAGAAATTGATCTTACTCCAAAAACACCCGTTAACCTTGTAATTGCAAACAATTAGGCTACATTAATTTATGCTCATGAGCCTGTCTCATCCAAATGTTTCCATTTTTGCCATATTTGTAACATTTGGTTGCTTAATTATTAGCCTATTCATTATGTAGCCTAAACAAGGCTTTATACTTCACTCATGTTCTACTATCCGTCTTAAAGCATTCACATGCGCAAAAACGTTTGTTTGGGTGTAGGACTGGACGATATGGCCAAAATTTATATCACGATATATTTCTTAATTTTGGTAGATACGATATAATTCCGATAACGATATGAATACTATAAAAAAAAAGCCTCATAAAAAGTGCCAAGAATGCCCACAACAGATGTCTGTACCTAAACTTATGAAAAAATGAATTTGCCAAGTCTACAAAACCTCCTCCTATAAAACTATATAATATTTTAGAAAAAAAAAAAAAAACCGACACAAATAAATTAAATGTTCACCCTTTATTTGTATTTAGCCTTCATACAAACAAGAAATGTGAAATTACTGTCAAATAAACGTCTCAGACTCACCTCATTAATATTAATATATTCAACTTCAAACTATGGGCTGACATACACTACCAGTCAAAAATTTTTAAACAGTAAGATTTTTAATGTTTTTTAAAGAAGTCTCTTCTGCTCACCAAGCCTGCATTTATTTGATCCTAAATACTGCAAAAACAGTAACATTTTAAATAGTTTTACTATTTAAAATAACTGTTTTCTATTTTAAAATATCTTAAAATTAAATTTATTCCTGTGATTTTAAAGCTGAATTTTTAGCATCATTACCTCTAGTCACATGATCCTTCAGAAATCATTCTAATATTCTGATTTTCTGTCATATCACATGGCACTACATGACAAAGATTTCTACTATGAAGCAGTTCTCCAGTGTTTATGTGTCACAGACGTCTGACCTTGATGAAGTGAACCAGAGAAGATTTTCACATTAAAGGTTTAGTTCACCCAAAAATGAAAATTAATCCATGTTTTACTCACCCTCAAGGCATCCTAGGTGTATATGACTTTCTTCTTTCAGACGAACCCAATCAGAGTTATATTAAAAAGTTTTCTTGCTCTTCCAAGCTTTATAATGGCATGGGCGGGTGTTTTTGTTCAACAGTCCAAAAGTAGTCAAATAATGCGCATCCATCCATATTAAAACATGCATCACACGGCTCCGGGGGTGAATAAAGGCCTCCTGTAGCGAATCGATGCATTTTTGTAAAAAAAACCAAAAAAACCAAAAAATTCCATATTTAAAATGATATAAGCAGTTTTGTGTAACTTCCGCTAAATGTTGCATTCACGAGAGACTGCCATTCCGGGCAGATGATGTGGGATGTAGGCATAGCGCATGCGCGTGTGAGTCTCATAAAAACCAACGCTTGTTTACAGAAGCAAAGGAAGCAAAGTTTCCTTACTTTACCAAAGGAAAACCAGTGTCCTCTTGGCTTATATCGAAATCCTCCTACATTTTTCTTTAAAAATCCTCGTTTTGTGCTTCTAATCCATGACTGTTGTTTTGTTTTGTTCTCTCTCTGTTCTCTCTGAAATATATGTAATAGAGTACAATAAGTGGTTTAAAAGACACTTGATGTTTAGACATACTATCAATTTGATGGCACTGACACTATCAGAGAAGAACTAGAGGAGGAGTGGAATAAAAACATTATTGTTTCCTATCAAATTATCTCTCCCTTTCTGTTTGAAACACTTATACTCCTGTTTACTTTGAATACTGAAGCCTGATTTGTTCACATTCATGTAGCTGCATGAACAAATGGTGCTTCAGCCCACCAAAAGGGGCGGAGCCAACTGCTATATAAGTCGGCTCAGAGCGCCATGTAGTCAGAATTTTGGAATCATCAGCACTTCCCCTGTGGCCATCCAGCAAAAACAAGAGCAATTTCCTAAGAGCAAATTTCTAGTGGTGTTGTTTCATATGTAACGCCACTAGTGTGTGCAGACAGGCATGGTGAGTGTGTCGCTTGACTGTGCAGTGCCCATGCTGAGGCTGCGCTTATTGGGACAGACTACTCTCATTGTGAGAGCATGAGTCTTTCTCTGCTTCACTCACCTTCTTGCATGAAGGTGGTCCCCCCCCCCCCCCCCCCCCCCCCCCCCCCCCCCCCACATCTGCTCTCCCATTTCTCCCCTCCCAGGAGCCTCAAAGGAAGAAATAGAGGGGCAACGAGACTGATTTATTGGGCTAGAGTGAACTTGTGCCGGCACAGGTCCCGAGTGCTTCACTCTCCCCACAGCGCCTTGATTCGCTAGTGTGTTCTCTGCAGCGAGTGACTTGATCTCTATCGGCAGACCGGAGGAGGAAGCTGTTGACAAAGACTCCCATGTCGCTGACAGCTTCGAATGCCCAGAGGAGTGGGCATGTTCTGGACAGGATCCTGGCACCCTTTCACCCAAAGAGTCAACATGGGCCAATGAATGGTCAATGGTCACCTGTATGCCTTCCCTTCGATTGCCCAGAAAGAAAATGGCACCCCCTCTCTAACAGTGGTGGAGGTAACGAATTAAAACTACTCACGTTACTGTAAATAAGTAGTTTTTTCGGGTACTTGTACTTTTTTTAGTATATTTTTAAAGCTGTAGTTTTACTTGTACTTACATACAAATTAAGCAAAGTAATCTACTTCATTACTTTTAAATCATAATTCATTACTGAGTATGCTCACAATTTGAATAGATATTCAAACCTTCGACCGGCATTTCAATAGGCAATAAAGATATCTGATCGTAAACAGACCAATAAAAGCCCTGATATCTGAACTGGGAAAAGCCGCTGCTGCAGCAGGTGAAGAGTTGATCAGACAGTGAGGGAGCTCAGCGTAATTTATGGACTCAAAGTTTCGAGAAACAAGCTACATGGTAGTGTTATCCTAAATATGTATATTTTGATACCGATACTGAAATATCTGACACGGTTCCATTGCTCATTTTCCACAGTATCTACCATATATACACTGATACAAGCTGCGTCTCGCTCTCTCCTCTCTGTCAGAGAGTTTGACACGCATCCACCTCCTGTCAATTACAGAGTCTGAATATACATGCGGGATTGCAGGTATTCCGCATAATTTTAATAATTCCTGCACAAATGTAGCGAGTGCTTTATTGTAACATGAGAACACAGTCATGTAATCGCAGAAAACTGGATGCAAGCTCTCAAATAGGCCTGACTTATACAAATGAACTGCTGTCCTCTCTCTCCGATATTGCTTGTGCTCAGACTGTGTGCAATCACGATCTCTCTGTGCTTTTAAAGTAGAAATGATTTCTCTTTGCTCCTGGATTAAACTTTGTCAAAAGTTATCAAACATTCAGAATAGACCACGCCCGTCCGATGAAAATGCTACTCGAAATTTGATTGGCTGTAAGTGATATGCACCAGAAAGTCTTCAATCAAACATGGAACTTTAATTACTTTACAATTTAAGTTTATGCTAGAAATGTTTCAGAATGGGATGTTTGTATGATTTGTATAGATATCCTAGTCTGTCTAACTGTATCACTACATTGTACAGACATTACAGGTCAAAACCATCTGATGTTTCATTTATCTAAATAAATAACATAAATGGCTCTTAAATCACTGCTTATAAAAATTTAGTGTTGTCATATTTTGAATACCTCAACTGAATTGAGGTCATTTGTTTTATAATTTTATTACTGACTGTGTACTTATCTTTTTTCTTGAAATTTCAATTTAGTTTGAAATCGAGCGAGTGACTTGATCGAGTGCTGTAAGCTTTTGCAACAAAGTTACCCTATTTTAAAAGACACAAATATACAGAATGAGGAAATGTTTAAGATTGAGATTTTTGTAATGGTAATTGATGTTTATATGTTTATATGTTAATCAGTGTTTATATGTATGTAAATAAAAGCCTATATTAAAATCTGTTAATCATATAAAGCGAATGTGTCTTTTTAGAAGACTTGGATTAAATCACTCAAAGCTTGAAATAATGATTGCCTTGAAAAAATGGATGGACTTTTTTTTTTTTTTGAGATATTAAAATACCTATATGACAATATATAGTATGTAGTTTTGCCAATGGTGCTGAAAATGATTAAAGTCATCATGAAATCAAAAATTACCCTACTTACTTTTTTAGTGCACATTACTAGTCTTGTGGTGAACAATTAAACCATGCATGTCAATACACCTAAAAAAAATAAATAAATCTTTAATCAAACAGTTAAAATTTCTTCCCACTCTGGAATGGCATTCTTGCTCTGATGACGTGAGTTTGATGGCTTGGGGAGAATACTCTTGTTAAGTATGACGTAAGGACCGCTATTTCTGGATCCATGCCTCTACTCATTTCACTTGAGAATGCTAATGCTATCTCACCAGCCATTTATGAGTACTATTTAATTAATATTACATATTTAAGCTAAGCATTTTAAATATTGCTGTGCACACTACAGTCTCTGTGCTCACAGTGTCTTAGATATTAATATTTTAGCTGAATCACTGTCAGGCCATCTGGGATTTCAGTATGGAGATAAAGTCTAGGGTTATAACTTTTTAGTATTACATGACATCGTGGGTGTATATTAGCACAGTTTGTTGTTGTCTTGGGGCATCTGGCAGAGTGTTAGGACCCAGAAGTTCTGGGATGTTACACTTGTCATCCGTGACTTTTCTCCAAGTGCTGCTGGATAAGGGGCGCACCTTTTCCATGCTCAAAGTGAATGTGGGAGTCATGACAGCGAATTATGCTCTCTTGCCTGGCCAGTCAGTCAGCAAAAATGACCTTGTCGTTAAAAGTTCTTGAGGGGAGCTCTGAGACCAAATCCACATCATCCTCATACTGTGCCAGCATGGGATTTATCCACAGTCCTTAGGGCCCTACAAGGCCCTCTCTTTAAACTGCTTTAGTCAGCCGACTTTCGGCCCCTGTTGCTTAAGACCGCCTTGCTTCTGACTTTAGCGAGAGTCAAGCGAGTGGGCGATTTACAAGCACTGTCAGGAGGGTGCTTCATGCCTTGAGTTTGGGCCTAACAACTGTAAAGTTGTCCTCAAACAAAAACACGGCTATGTGCCTTAAGTGCCCTCCAATCCGTTCAGAACACAAGTCATCACCCTTCTAGCTCTTCCTAACCCTGAGGATGAGCAGGGTCCTAATTTACTCTGCCCAGCTCGGGCTCTCAGTGTATATGTAAGAGCGCTCTAGCCACTTCCGGCATTCAAAGCAGGTTTTTATGCTTCAGAGGCCACCCTAAAGGGCTGACAGTTACGAAGCAGAGACTGTCCCGCTAGGCATGGTCCAGCAGAGTTTCCCTTCACCAGCCTTTACAACTTGGACATGCCTGCCCTTCAGGCACAGATTTTGACTGCCTAATTTACCTTATCCCCTGTTTAAGTGGAGAAGGTCTTGTTGTATAGATCCCAGCCTGGTGGCTTGGTTATCATAATTGGTTCATGCTTTTTAGGAGCCCTCATTATGAGCACTCCAGTGCTGGGCTTATAGTACAGCACTATTGAATGCATTCCCCATAAACGTTTTAAACGCAACGGGACAGACCATTCGATAGAGAATGCTCCGGTTACTAACGTAACCACAGTTCCCTGAGATAAGGTTACAAGTGTTGCATAGCTTGCAGTGCTACAAGGCTGCATGCGAGACCCTGACTGTCACTTTCAGTCAAAGATTCTAACTAAATGGCACTCTGAGCCAACTTATATAGCAGTCAGCTCCTCCCCTTTTGGCGGGCTGAACCACCATTTGTTCAGGCTTAAATATTCAGAGGAAACAAGAGTTTCCCCATAAGCATTTCAAATGCAATGCTCATTCCCTTATCTCAGGGAACTGAGGTTACGTTAGTAACCGCAGCGTTATTTGTAGAGTTGCTTTATAGATTAATAGATTAACTCACTTCATAATTGATCAACTTTATAGAGTTATTGGACTGAACTGAATCAACATTTAACTGATTCAAGCTGAATAACAACACTACTGTCTTCATTTGAGCTGCTTATTACGGAATTGTTAATCTTTACACAGTTAAATCAAAATTAAATTGAGCTGACTACTGACACTGTTGTCTTGTTAGAGCTGTTTTACAGCAGAATTTGATGAAGTTGCATCACTGATTCTGTTACTTATCTGGTTAGTACTGTATAGCTGCTTTGCAACATTATTATTATTATTTATTTTATTTTTTTGTATAACATGCTATATAAATATTTAAGTGACTTGACTTAACTACCCTTTTCTTCACTTTTCCCACTATATTAAATCATCTTGAGTGTCACTCTAAACTGGATTTACCTCCCTAGTTCCTGATTTAAAATCCATGTGTTTCTTTTGTAGACTCCCTGTTGATCAGTTTTTATCTTTCACAGTAGGTTCAGCAAAGGGCAGGAGAAAGACTAATAATTGCTGTGGTCAATTGGATTCCTTCACTGCAATCAAATATGCCATTGTGTCCCTTTATATTCTGGTACTGCTCACCATATTTGGCCTCTGCATAGCAGGTAGGCATATTTTATTTTTCTCTCTTTGTCATTGTCTCTGTCTTAATCCTTACACATTTGTTGGGACAAATGCTTTTACCGATGTTGGTCCAATTTGTTTGACATATTTTGCTTTAACCTAATTTTATACTTTATTTAAATCATTATTTATTTTAATCAGACAGAACTGGTTCTTTCTTAAATTAAACAAAAAATACAACATTTAGATTAATTTGGCTGAAAAAAATGTTCTGTGTATGTTTGGCAATATAATTGAATGAGTTTTGAAATGGAATGGGTTTGTGAATTAAATGGATTATAATAGCTCCATTTATAATGTTAGTCAAGATGCTAGTCATCTTAATTACTATTTTTGTTACTGGACATTTTATGTTAATTGCACTCTGTTATTAATATTATCACATGTGAAATAATGTTTAAGAAACAGCAAACACACTTGTAACAGTATACAGTAACAGCAATGTAACAGTAACATCACTTCTGCATGGGTTGTAAGAAACAGACAGAGGTGTGATAAACAAAGATGTTGAGAGAAGACAGGTGTGATAAAGATGATCAGTGAGATATATACAATTGAACAATATATATATATATATATATATATATATATATATATGTATATATATATATTTATATATACACCTTATCTTGAACACCTTGAACAATATATATGCACCTTACTGTTTGGGAGTGGAAGGAGGGTTGGAGGAGGATTTATGCATTTGACAGATTTTTTTTAGAAGAAGAAGCTGTTTTGTTTTGAATGATCTGTATCTGTTCCCATAGGGCAGAGGGGAGAACAGGTGATGTCCAGCATGAGTGGGGTCCTTTATAATACAGCTGGCTTTCTTTTGGAGTCGGCCAGTGTAAATGTCTCTGAGGGGAGGTAGTGTTGTGCCGATGACACACTTTGCCACCTTCACCACCTGCTGCAGGTCCTTCCTGTTCTCCTCAGTGCATCTGGTAAACCGCACTGTAATGCAGTAGGTCAGGAGGCTCTTTGTTGATGACCCTTAAAAGTTGGTCAGCAGGTGTTGAGGGAGGTCAGCATGTTTCAACTTCCTGAGGAAGTAGAGTCACCTGATGGGTTAGGTCCTTTCCCACCTGATGGGAGAGGTCCAGGTGAGGTCAACCAAGATCTGCATGCCGAGGAACTTAAAGCTCTCTACCCTCTCTACCACCTTCCCATGTATGCAGAGGACAAAGCGCTCAGTGTGCCTGGATCTATGGAAGTCAACTATACCTTGGTACCAAGTTCTTTGGTTTTTGAGATGTTTAAGTCCAGGTGATTGAGGGAACACCATTCTGTCAGAAGCTGAACCTCCTTCTTTAGGCTGTTTCATTAATAGCCACTTTTCCACAGAAATTACCAGGATCAATTTGTCTCAGGAACTTTTTTTTTTTTTTCCCAGACATGTTGTCTGCGTTTCCATCACGGTCTAAAGTAACGTGAAGATTAGGCAAATAGGTTGGTGATGTAGAACTGCACACGACTGGTAGTTCGGACTTCGCAAGTTGGACTCGGGAGTGTGAACTCCCGGGGACCGGACAATGCAGGTCTGGTAATTCTGCAAATGGAACAGCAGCGTACTTGATAACATCAGTCAGCTTGTTTTGGCTACTGCAATTTTCCTCGCTGTATTTACAATAAGACGAAATATGATATAAAACACCACTGCCGCTTTTCATTTTCATTTCAACATAGGCTATTAATAGCTGCGGAAATGTCGTTCAGAAAACATACATACATACATACAGGTCTGTGAGAGCCAGAAATCTTGCTTGTTTGTAGGTGTCCAAATACTTATTTTACCGAGGAATTTACCAATAAATTCTTTAAAAATCCTACAATGTGATTTTCTGGATTTTTTTTTTTCTCATTTTGTCTCTCATAGTTGAGGTATACCTATGATGAAAATTACAGGCCTCTCTCATCTTTTTAAGTGGGAGAACTTGCACAATTGGTGGCTGACTAAATACTTTTTTTGCGCTATATAAATAAAGGTGACTTGACTTAATATTTTAAAAAATTATGCAAATAAATGGTGGCTGAAATACAATGCTGCATGAACTCAACCAATCAGCATGCTCAGCACCCAAGTCCCACCCCCAAAAGTTCAGGACCTTTGAAACAGGGGCATGTTTACGTAATGGGGGGGCCCTAAGCAAATCTCCGGGAGTGGGCCTCGCGATTGCATTCCGGGGGTAGGGGGGATGGTTGTTCCCCCTCTGCATTACAAAATCGTGATCGTGTTCCGTGGAGGGGGTCCCCCTCGGGAGAGATCGCGTTCCTTCCTCCTCGGGAGGGCGGGTTAGTGGTAGGGGTGGAAATCACGGGGGCCCCCCTGGCTTGCGGGGCCCCATGTAATTGCGTGCTTTGCGTGATGGGTAAACACGCTACTGCTTTGAAAAAGTACTACCTCGCGAGCAGGGACTTTATGAGGGGCAAATTTTTACCCGGAACTTTATTTAGATCCTGGTTCCTGCGGTGGAAACACACCGAGTACCGGCTCAAAGTCCCTTGTTCCTGGGGAAAATTCCTGCAGTGGAAACGGGCTTATTGTGTGTTATCAGTCCTACCATGGTAGTATCGTCAGCAAATTTGACGATGGTGTTGGTAGGATGGATGGGGGAGCAGTCATGTGTGAAGAGCGAGTAGAGGAGTGGGCTGAGGACCCAGCTCTGTGATGTGCCACTCTCATAGTGGATGATGTGTGATCTCCCATGATGTTCTGGGGTCTGTTGCTCAGGAAGTCTAGTATCTATGTACACAGCAAACTAAGCCCAGTTTGCTCAGATTTGGAACCAGCTTGTGAGGGATAACTGTATTAAAAGCAGAGCTGAAATCCACAAACAGCATTCTTACTTTGGTGATTTCTTTATTAGTTTTTGTTTCAGACACACTCTCAGCACAAACCTTTATAAATGAAAGGACAGCTGATATGTCCCTCCAGGTCTGTCCCCTCAGCAAAAATTGCCCAGTCTCCTCTGCTCATTGTAACTACTCTTACCGGAGTGAACAGTCCTATCCGCTCTGAAGACTGCGTGACAGCTTAAGCGACCAGGTGTTGGCAAGTGGTTTGTACAGGTTAGCTTTTAGCTTAGCTTGCAGGTCCCCTCTCTTGCCTCTCGTCTGCTTTCTGTGCCTTCGTCATCTACACAATCTCAGTGAATAGAATGTTCGGAGGGATAAAGTTACAGTTATTATTGTCCCAAGCACGGTGAATGTTGTCTGCAACCTTTATAAGATCGGCTGTACTGAACTGTACATGTGTGTACTCACACTAGGCATGGTTGCCTTCTTCTGAGCCCGAGTGTGATTGTCCCCCTCCACGCTCCCCCACTAGCTTGCACTTACATTGCTTGTGTCATTATGGTTCAACGTTTTCTTTTAGAAGAAAAGTGCTTTCACTAATAGACAGTTTGATAGATTTATCACTTATGCAGCACAGCAATTTTCATTTAATTGAGCTGCACATATCAGAACATTATTACAGAGGCAGATGAAGCTAATGGAGGAACTTGCAGCTTTACTCACAAACTACAATTACTGTTCATTAATATAGTGAGAAACAGACCCATTCTAAACCTAAACTGAACTCATGTAATTACCTTATATTACCCAGTACTCTCTTAGGTAAGTACATTGTAAGTGCACGTACTGTAAAACAAAGTGCAACCCAAATAATTTACCCAGAATTATACATAAAGTGAACTGAATTTCCAATTGATGGACGGTTATTGACAGTTGATTGTTTAAAGGAAGACGAAAGCTGACTTTGCTTATATTGCCCTTTTCCTTGACTCTGTAGCACAGGCAAAATTTAATCAAGCCCACAGCAGGACACCAAGACCAGGTTTCAGTGCTTATATGTGGGCTGACCCACAACGAACCCAGGAGACCATAGAGATATTTAGGTATTTCCCTTACAAGTGCAGATTATTTTATCTTTGTTCACTAGCATCCATTTCCATAGTAACTCCTGCATTCAGCACACTGTTTCTGTGTTTACTGTGGGCAAGTGTGGAGTTTTTACCTCAATGTTGTCTGATCGAACTCAGAACCAAATTTCTGAAACTGCAAATAAGCAATGTTCAGTTAAATCAATTCAGAGCTTAGAGAACATACTTTCTGGAATATCTCTGTTTGCTAAATTATTACGTTATGCATCTCTGTGTATTAATTACCTTCACTGCATTCAGATTCAGTTAGATTTACTGAAAACGGGTTTCAGTGCAACTCAACAGACAACATTACAATAACATTGCAACATGGTGTTGATAAATGCATTTACAGTGCATTCTCATTTTATTTTCTGTAGTACTTTTGTAGTTCAGCATTCAATGCACAGAAAAAAATTGCTCAGTGCTGAATCTTTTCTTGCATCTATGCTGATGCTATTCAGAACTGCTGTACACACATTTAGTGTGAATGTTGTTATTTCTTTTAAAATTAACTTATTAATTTTAAAAATGTGCCACTCACATGTTGCTTGTGAAAGCTATCTAAAACAATTTGTTGTGCTTATGGAAATTGACTTAAACAATGGCTCTCAACAAAATGGGTTGTGACTGTGCAGTTCTGTTTGGGTTGAAGTAAGTCCGCAGAGAAAATTCATTCAGTGTATTCTTACTTTATGTGATTTATTCTTACTTTATGTGTTGTTAAATAGCACTTGGTTTAAAGTACTTGACAAATTTGTATTGTGGATCAACAACCAAACCTGAAAGGCATCCAAGAATTGATGAAACTGCAATATATACAAGTCTTTCAACATCCATGTCAGTGTATAAACAAGTTTGTTCCTCTAAACAGTCTTTGGTGTTGTCTGCCCAAACAATTAGGCAGAATAATCCTAAAACGGATCCACCCAGTGAGTAGGATGAAGAGTAATAAAAAAGGTCTGTTGAGGCTTTTTAGTTTCTTATAAATCCCCACTGTGGTTGTAGAAAGCAAATTACAATGACATTACAAAGATACAGTGAGAAATGAGAAGAAATGATTTATTGCTTTATTGTTCATGTTATTGCAATAGTTTTGTTGTCTTCTCTGTATGGTTTAATCAATAAAGTTAATTTCTTTGAGCATTTGGGTTTACATTGTATGGACAGATGCTCTGATCAGATTTCATTTGCCTTTGTCTTAGTGCAGAATCAGTTCTAATTCTTAGCCTCCAATAATAATCAGAAATTTTGGTTTGCAGTCCTTTATTGTAACTCCTCTGACGACCTTCTGATGAAGAACAACAACTGATGGCATAAGAGATGTTTAGTTACACTGGCTTGTCTGTATGATATGGAACATAAATATCTCCTTCTTTAGCATAAGTTTCACAATACGATCTAAAAATGTGCCCTGGAGAATGTATGCAGTCTAGAAATATGCTCTTCCACCCAGTAACGACAGACTCCAGATACTCGCTACTTTTCTTTTTCCAGGCAAAGCATTAGTTCAGTGGCTTGCTTCGGTTTGTGCTCTACGTCACTCAGCTTTAGGCAGGTGCCAACATGGACCAGTTGCATGACAACATGTCCTCATCCTTGAAAAGTGGAACATAAATATATATATGTTTCAGTTTTTGCTCTGTTTTGGGTTGTCCTTTATGTAAGTGCCTAGTGTAAAATCTGGATCTTAAAGCAATAATCCTGTGTTAAAACACTAGACTGCAGATTTATTCAGTGTGTTTTTTGTATTAAATGCTGGGCAGCACAGACACACACACTGTTGAATGAGTCATTCACAGCACAAGCCATGACATCATTCATCTGTTTGCTTGAAATTTAATATGAGCAACGGTGGGAGAAAAATCTAGAAGTGAAGGAAAACAGAGGTGGAGGGAAATGAAGTGCTCTTTTGAAATGCAGTGTTTTAGAACACGACTGTTTACATTTTTCCCACACATACTGAACATGTAGCAAGCAGCAATTCAGGCATCTCATGAAGTGATTGAACTAGGCTGATTCTCTGTAAACACATGCCAGGACACTACATGAGTTACTTTAATGCAGGGCTGCTGCAGCCTCAGCTGTCAGTCGACGCGGCCCTCAAGAGCCAAACAAACACAGGATGTACATTAATAAATCAGGTGAGGAAAATCACAGCACTGGCAAAACTCCTTATGATACGACAAATCTAGGAGTTGATTTAGATTTACCAGAGAGTTATAAGAGCAAATGCGTTAGCCATTTAAGATCTCAAGCATTTTAATGAAATCTAAATTAAACATTAAATTAACATTAAAGGTGACTTTATGTTTTATGTTTTAAAGGTGACTTTTTTCGGTGTTTAAGTGCTATAATCAGGTCCCCGGTGCATCTAACAACCCAAAAAACATGAAAAAGAATAACTCAGTACATTTTTTTGGTAAGCCTTCTGCAAGCTTGTGAAAAAAAATGAACGTGTCAGATTTCGCTTCCCCTGAGTTAGAAAGGGGATCTAATTATAATATTACCCCCCCTTAATCTGCACGTTTCCACCCATAGCACCACACTGTGTTTTTGCAGGCGACAATGGTGTACCAGTTCTAACGCCGTGGCGAAAGTTCAAGCAGACTGACTAACTGTTCCGCACTGTTAGACATTTCAAAGGGTTTTTAAAGTAACTTACTGGCAACACTGTTGCCAGTGAGTTACTGTAATTAAGATTTACAATAGCAAACTGGATTTGATTTACAGTTGCAACCTGTACTCTTTTACAGTAAATTACTGAGAAAAAAATCAAATTCATCAATATACTACTGTAATTCATTCATTTTAATATAGATTTCATTAGATTTTATCATTTTTGTATAGTATTCATTTTATTTTTACTCTACATAGGTACTACTGGCATTCAATTAAAACAGACACAATAATTACAAAATATCAAATTCTTTATTTAAAACTTTGCATGTATAACACTTAAGAGTACAGTCTTCCAATGCTGGAACAGTGCATCTTCACCATTTCTCCTGTCTTAGGACATTGTGCAGTGCATTATGTTGTATCCTCTGGATTTATCCTCACAAAGAATATTTAGGCAACAGAAACATAATGGGGAAAAAAGACAAGAAGACAAAGAAAACAGCCACCTGCAAAACCCAGGTGCTGCTCCAAAACGTGGCCACCACCTTTGCTCACCATCCACTTTGTTAGTGACAGAAATGTCATCTCTAGAAAAATAAAAAGAAGAAATGTCACACTTTTAAAAAGCAAACCCCATATAGAATACACAAACCTCTCAAAACCATAGTTGTTCTCTGACCATGAATTATCAGTCTCAGGGTGGCTGGCATGCTCATGTCTTTCTTGATGCTTCATTGCAGTTGCCTTTAAAACACAAATACAAAAAATATATTAATCTTAAATTCCTTCAAAAACTATAACAAACTAATTCTAAAACTAGAAAGGCAGCTAGCCATAAAACTTGTTTAACCTAGCTAACAGACGATTTTATTTCCTCAATAGGCTACTGGCCAAACATATATACAGGTGCATCTCAATAAATTAGAACGTCGTGGAAAAGTTCATTTATTTCAGTAATTGAACTCAAATTGTGAAACTCGTGTATTAAATAAATTCAATGCACACAGACTGAAGTAGTTTAAGTCTTTGGTTCTTTTAACTGTGATGATTTTGGCTCACATTTAACAAAATCTCACCAATTCACTATCTCAACAAATTAGAATACTTCATAAGACCAATAAAAAATAAATAAATAAATAAAAATAAAAAAATTAGGGAATTGTTGGCCTTCTGGAAAGTATGTTCATTTACTGTATATGTACTCAATACTTGGTAGGGGCTCCTTTTGCTTTAATTACTGCCTCAATTCGGCGTGGCATGGAGGTGATCAGTTTGTGGCACTGCTGAGGTGGTATGGAAGCCCAGGTTTCTTTGACAGTGGCCTTCAGCTCATCTGCATTTTTTGGTCTCTTGTTTCTCATTTTCCTCTTGACAATACCCCATAGATTCTCTATGGGGTTCAGGTCTGGTGAGTTTGCTGGCCAGTCAAACACACCAACACCATGGTCATTTAATCAACTTTTAGTGCTTTTGGCAGTGTGGGCAGGTGCCAAATCCTGCTGGAAAATGAAATCAGCATCTTTAAAAAGCTGGTCAGCAGAAGGAAGCATGAAGTGCTCCAAAATTTCTTGGTAAACGGGTGCAGTGACTTTGGTTTTCAAAAAACACAATGGACCAACACCAGCAGATGACATTGCACCCCAAATCATCACAGACTGTGGAAACTTAACACTGGACTTCAAGCAACTTGAGCTATGAGCTTCTCCACCCTTCCTCCAGACTCTAGGACCTTGGTTTCCAAATGAAATACAAAACTTGCTCTCATCTGAAAAGAGGACTTTGGACCACTGGGCAACAGTCCAGTTCTTCTTCTTCTTAGCCCAGGTAAGACGCCTCTGACGTTGTCTGTGGTTCAGGAGTGGCTTAACAAGAGGAATACGACAACTGTAGCCAAATTCCTTGACACGTCTGTGTGTGGTGGCTCGTGATGCCTTGACCCCAGCCTCAGTCCATTCCTTGTGAAGTTCACCCAAATTCTTGAATCGATTTTGCTTGACAATCCTCATAAGGCTGCGGTTCTCTCGGTTGGTTGTGCATCTTTTTCTTCCACACTTTTTCCTTCCACTCAACTTTCTGTTAACATGCTTGGATACAGCACTCTGTGAACAGCCAGCTTCTTTGGCAATGAATGTTTGTGGCTTACCCTCCTTGTGAAGGGTGTCAATGATTGTCTTCTGGACAACTGTCAGCTCAGCAGTCTTCCCCATGATTGTGTAGCCTAGTGAACCAAACTGAGAGACCATTTTGAAGGCTCAGGAAACCTTTGCAGGTGTTTTGAGTTGATTAGCCGATTGGCATGTCACCATATTCTAATTTGTTGAGATAGTGAATTGGTGGGTTTTTGTTAAATGTGAGCAAAAATCATCACAATTAAAAGAACCAAAGACTTAAACTACTTCAGTCTGTGTGCACTGAATTTATTTAATACACAAGTTTCACAATTTGAGTTGAATTACTGAAATAAATAAACTTTTCCACGACATTCTAATTTATTGAGATGCACCTATATATATATATTACATTTCTGTCCCCCTCACTTCTGAAATGATGGCTACACCCCTGCATCCCTGGTCATTTCTCTCTGATTTTAACAGCATATTTCAGTTTTGTGACCAATGTAACACTGACCACACAGCTTTGACAACTCACCAAATATATTTTATTGTTGTCAATTGATATTATATGAGAATGTATACAGTCTTGCGGATTTGCTGCTGCTGCAGTGCAAGGAAAGAACTGCTGCTAAAACATATACAGGCTGCATTGAGCATATACCTGAATCTAGATTTTAGTACTATGGAGAAGGATGGTGTCAGTGTCTGTGAAAACTGCAGTGAGACCAGCTTACAGCAATAACTGAAGAAGACTATTGAAATGTTAAGGTTGCATCATCTTGCACAAAGAAGTATGTGAGGTGAGGTTGTGAGGTCAATGCTAGTTGTCTAAGTTTAGTACAAGTCATGTATTAGTTTGGTTGCAGTGATTAATCTGAGTTGTGGGATTTGTTTCTTGTGATCAAGCTTGGATCAGCCATGAATGTCAATATAAAATAACTGTTTTTCAACTTTTCTCCTTTTCCAGTATCAAAATCCCATGCATCCTCAAAGAGGGAGGAAGCACTGCTGGAGAATGTGACTCGTCTGGGAGAGCACTCTGAGACCTTGCAGAGATCTCTTAGCCAACTGCCCTCCCAAAGCGACCTTCTGGAGAACATCTGGAAGCTTGAGAGCCTCTTCCATAATCATAGCGAACAGCTGCAGCTGTTAGGTAACCACCAGAATGTGCAGCAGAAGAGTCTAGAAAGTTATTTATACTCACTTGATAATCAAACATGTTTTTAATAACTCAAATTACACCTACTAATTTATTTTGCAGTGTGTAGAGGAAGTAACCCCAATATTTTGTCTTACTTTGAAATAGGGCTGGGCGATATGGCAAAAAATAAAAATCTCGTTTTTTTTCATAAAGTTTGACCGATTCACGATTTCGATTACGATTTTTTTTAAATGTGTAACTAGTCAACTTAAAACATTACAACAACATGACTGAAGTAACATTCTCTTTATAAGTAACTTGAAAAACCATCTGGTTAAGGAGCATTGTATTTTTAGTGGGCATGCCATACATAAATTGGTCAACAAGGTGTAAATAAATGTAAAACAAATTCTCTAGTTAAATATCTTTGCAGAAGATTTGAATGAAATATGAAAGTAAATATTGTGCAATTTGAATTAAACATTAAATTCAGAGTAAGAAAATAACCATTTTAACAAATGTAAACATTACATCAGTCAACTCAAAAAGTTAAGCAAATTTACACCAGTAGCATTATTAACAGTAAATGTTTGTAAAAATAAATAAATAAATAAATAAATAAATAAAAACAGCACTTTTCAGACCATCATGCAAACATAACACATGTTGTTGATAAGTCACATGTAATTGTTCTTTACAGGTTTCTTGAGAGGAAGGCCAGTCTGTCTACTGTTTCAGGCTTCAGAGATGCTCTGTGACAGGTTATAATGTTCCCACCTGCACTGAACACCCTCTCAGAAGGGGCACTGGTTGCGGGAATACAGAGGTATTTTTTTTGCAAGTTTGCTGAGCCTGGGGAAGATTGCCTCATTAGCCTTCCACCAGTGAAGTGGGTCTGTGTCTGAATCTACATCAGGAGACATCAAATAGTCTGTCAGCTCAGCTTTGACTTTGTCTTCTTCTGATTGAATGACAGGTTGTGGTGCCGATGCCGTTTTCTTAAAAAAGCTTACCAAGGTTTTCTTACTCTTGGCCCCAGCCTCTGTTCTTCCTGCTCCACGTCCTGAGTCATCTGAACTGTTGTCTCAAGATTTTTGTCCGACAACAAAGATGTCAGCTCTTTAACAACTTTTTGCTTGATTCTCTCCAACTTGTCATGTTCGATGTAAGTTGTACGGAACCTGGGATCCATCAGAGAAGCTACGTTGAGGAGTTCATCTGTGACAGGGTCGCTGTATTTGCAGTTGAGGCACTGCAGTATTGTGCTTTTGATGGGTTTTGTTAAATCTGTGTCATCATCTTGTGCTCGTAGAATGCTACTGTTAAAGAGATGGAGCACTGGTTTGAGGTGCGAGACACTCACATATGCTTCACCCGACAATGCATCAGTGAACTCTTGCAGAGGACTTACAGCTTTATTTATGGATTCCATGACATCGATGTCTTGCCATGTTGGAACAAGCTGCTGAGTATTTTTTTTTTTTTTTTTATCAAAGTCAAGGACCCGAGCTATGGCTTTCTCCTGTTCTTAAACCCGCTCGATCATCTTTTGTCTCGAACCCCACCTGGTGGGGGTCTCTGTAATGAGCTGATGAGAAGGTAGGTTGAGCTCAGTCTGTGCAGATGCAAGATCTCTTCTCTTTTTCCAGCCGAAGGAAATGCACTTACAACCTTCTTGCACACTGCAACTGCACGGTCAACTCTGTGGTCTTTCACACCATGGTCTGTTAAAACAAAGCAAGAAAATAGATTTGAAATAGCAGTTCATTCTTCTGTGACAGAAATATTGTGAAGAGCTTTCTTCTTCATAACTTTAGATTATGAATCTATAACCAACAAACTCTGTAAAACTTTTTTTTTTTGTTTTGTTTTTTTTTTTTTTTGATGGGAACAATGATTGAAAGAAATTATACATTTTTAAAAGAAAACAATATTTATTAAATCTATTCATTTTTTAAGTAAGAGTTGGTTAGACATAAAATGGGGATAACTGTTGTTTTATTGTTAGCCAGCAATATTAATTTCATAATTTTTTTTTGACAAAAGAACATTCTCCTACATAACTTTAAATAACACACACACACACACACACACACACACACACATAACATTTTTAAGTGATTGGCACTATTATTACAAAAGCAATTAAATAACGAAAAAAGTTTTTAAAATATAATAATAATCATCATAATTTCAGGTATTAATGAAATAAAAATGAATATCTGAATAACTTGATTTTATTGCTTGAATTATTAATTACCAATGGCATTGTGAAGACGATGTCCAAAGCACTGAAGATGAGTCCAGTCGTTCATCTTCATTGCTTTGATCATGTTCGTTCCACTGTCAGTGGTCACGCACGCTTGTCAATCCTCCACAAGCTTCCAAGAAGCCAGCGCATCTTTAAGCCCATGACCAATTATTTTCCCCAGTATGATTGTCAGGAAAATAACATGTCTGAAGGCAAAAACTTTGCAGTTTCCACTCTGCGTCAACATAATGGGCTGTGAGGCTCATTTAAGGCTGAAGAGTACGACTACTCCACAGGTAAGTTGTCATAGAAAAAAAAAAATGCCTTCTCAAGCTGCTCCACTACTTTTTCACGTGTTTCAGTGTACATTCGGGGAATAGCTACGTCTTTGAAATATTTGCGGCTTGGCAACTTGTATCTTGGATCAACAGTGTGTAGCATTTTCATGAACACTGGCTTTTCGATGGTGTATATGTCCTTAGCGATATGAAACGCCACAGCATCTGTAATTTCTTGCCATCGGGGCGCCATTTTGTCGTATGGAATGGCATTGGAAAATGACAATGTATCAAATATATATATATATATATATTTTTTTTTTTTTAAATTAAAAATCGTGATACCTGGATTTAAGAAAAAAATTAATCGTCTTAAAACGTAAATTCGAATTAATCGAAAGAATCGAAAAAATCGCCCAGCCCTACTTTGATATATAGAAAACACACAGTATGCAAAAACATGTTTGTTTATAATAGTTTGTTTAAAAAAAAAACAAAAAAAAAACACTGGCACTCTGAGAAAAACATAATTTTAAAGACTATAAGGGGCTAAGGACAGTAAGTCTAGAGTCTAAAAGTAAGTCTCCCTTGCTCAAGAAATATTAACTCCAGTTTTGAAGCATGTTTTTCTCCAGCTGTATGCTGCCATTCCATTTCATTGAAAATATGTAGTATACAATGAGATGTGTGTTCGTGTTGTTGAGCCTGCATTAAGATCTTTTTTTTCAGTATTGGATTCCATATAGGATTACAGACTACACGCTAATGTCAATATTCCAGTTGTAGTTTTATATGTTTGATATATCATGCATAATTAATTGGTACCTATGTGCAATTTTGATGACGGCAATGCATGAAGGCAGTAGAGGCTTTAAAAAAGATGCCAAAGAAACTTAATGTATCATAGCAAAAATAAATAAATAATAAATAAGTAAATAAATAAATAAAATACATAAATTTCCAATATAGAGCTACTGTACAAATAAGCATACATAAAATAGCAGATCTCAACATGTGGTGCTGGGGGAGGTGGAAAATTTAAGAGGAGCGATGATTAGAATTCTTCACGGGTCCACCCAAGCCCAAGGACCCAAGACCCATACGGGTTTGGGTCCATATTTTAAACAGTCAGTCGGGTCCTGGTCCGGTCCCAATCTATTACTTTGGGTCCCGGGTCTGTGTGTAATACTTTAGTCAATCTGAGAAAACCCGGGCGTGATCAGAATCAGTCAGCGCCAATGATGATGAATCATGGAAGTGCTGTGCGTCTGTGTTTTTTGTAACTTGCAACATTGTAAAATTAAAATGAGAATGTGCAAGCTGATAAATAAGTTAAAATAAATAAATAAATAAATACATAAGCGCTACCTCAACTGTCAGACGCAGAGCGGCCGGAGTTAAGGGTAGCATGGTCATGGATACCTTCTTCGCTGATGTGGAAAAAAAAAAGCAACAGAAAATGAATATAAAGTTTTGTGTGCAACAAGAATATTTATTTCAGGTAGAGGCCAAACAATACCAAGTAAACAGTAAACAGTGTAAACAGTATACACATGTGGCTTTTAGGTCGTGTTTTCCAACATCATTTGAAAACATAGAGAAGATCAACCACTAGAAACTGGATCTCAGGTATGGTGGGTGGGTTTAGTGAGTAGGGACAATGAGTAAAGACCAATAAGGGACTGTTTTACAGCTAGATCGCTCTTGGATTGGATTGATTTTGATTAACAGCTCTTGCATTTACCAAATGATTCTGATTCTGATTCTCAACCACCCGGATCTTAATACTTCTTATTATGCTTTAGGTGTTTACTATGCAGGAATTGTCTTCTTTCAGACAATATACTGTGTATGTGTGTGTATATATATATATATATATATATATATGTGTGTGTGTGTGTGTGTGTGTGTGTGTCTGTATGTATGTATATATTAGTTTCATTTGATTTTGTAGATCAGCCATCAATCTGATTAAAAACATGGTATCCTGGCTCTGATGTAGCCTCAACACTGATGTAGATTTTTTTCTTTACTAACTTTCTTAGCAGGAGGATGAATTGTATGCATCATGGTCAGGTAGAAAGGAGAAGGCTACTAACTTTACATTAAGAAAGAAACAAAGTTTAATTTTCACATCTTGTAAATTAAGTAAGCTTGTAAGCTGTGGAGTCTGTGCCGATCAGGTCCAAACGGGTCTTTATTCTTCCGGCCAGGTCCGGTTAGTACATTTATGGCACTTCTCGGTTCTGCATGGGTCTGGGTCCAACTTTCAAATAGTAGACGGTCTGGGTAGCACATTCCCAGGTCTCTTTTTGGACCCATGAAGACCTGTAACACTGATAGTATGCCTCAGAACCAGTTTATAGCAAACACCGAATGTGACTATTACAATGTTGAATAAGTAAGCTCACTGACTGAAGTTTTTTTTTTTTTTTTTTTCTTTTTCTTTTTTTTTTGAAACTTGAAACGTTTATTTCGAAGATGTAAATAAAAACAAAACAACACAATACAATCAATTTCAACTTATACATGTCCATGTTTTCTTCAACCTTATTATTTAAGCTTTTCACATCACAGCACAAAATCATAAAAAAAGTTGCGTATACAGTTTTTTCAACTGCTTGCACACAAAGTCTCTACTTGTCACACAATTTCTGAAAGCTGACACTCAAACACCAGAAGCACACACCAAATCTGCAAAACCATAGGGTAAATGTACCTAATAAGCTCACCAAAATCTACATTCAGACATTTTTAGTGCACCAGATATTGGTTTCAGTACAAAAAGTTGTTAAAATAAAATATTAGTCTCTTACACAAAAATATTTAATTTTATTTTAAATGACAAAAGTATTGCAATTAAGTTATACATCATTCAATTCAAAAAGTCTGGCTGTGCTTAATGGGTACATTTCTGTACCCTTTAAGAAAATCCCTGTTCCCATGAAGCTCACATCATGTTTTATTAAATATTCTTGTTTATTTTAAGGACATTTTTTAAAGAATAATTGTA
Source organism: Spinibarbus caldwelli (assembly GCA_039654775.1). NCBI lineage: Eukaryota > Metazoa > Chordata > Actinopteri > Cypriniformes > Cyprinidae > Spinibarbus > Spinibarbus caldwelli. The sequence continues at coordinate 30,992 of JBCAMP010000200.1, read as the reverse complement.
AAAATATATATTTTTTGAAGGAACAAAGTCAATCACAAAAAATCAGAACACTAAAATCAAGCAACAAGGCATTCAAGTCGATCAGTTAGATATTCATAATGAAGTGTCATTTAAGCACATTGCAACATCTATAGTCCACATTCAGCTAAGTAACGCATTCAAAAATCAGATAAAACCAAAAAAGTTATGTTCTGATTCACGTATTTTTCAGTCATCTTTTGCATTCAAGAGATTTACATAAGAAGTAGGAAACATTGGTGTTTGAGACTCACGGTATGTCATTTCCATGTACAGAACTCTTATTATTCAACTATGCAACTATAGGTAAATACAATTTTCCATTCTATGGCACCTTTAAGGCTGGAATACACTACACGATTTTAGCCAGATTTTCCACAGATTTACAGTCTGGAGAAGTCAATGATAGTTGCCAAAGATCAGAGTCAGTCTGCAGATTTGAGTTGACACTCGAGAGAATCCGTAGAAAATTGATTAACAACTTAAAGTGACAACCATCAGTTAATACTTAAAGTCTGTTTATGAAGTATTCACATAGACGTTCAATGTAGAAGAGCTTAAAGAGAGCACACTGAGCTTAATTGGAGCAGCAACAATTTTTAATACATTTCATGTAATATTTATTAAAATGTAGGTCATGTATTAAGTTCATACATATGTTAATATGAACAACTATTATTAACAATATCTATGAAATGATACTTTTTCTTATTGATGTCACACTGAAGCTGTATGATTTTCACCCTTTAAGGTCACCTTTAAATAATATGAATTTTTTAAAAATTACAGCACTCTAAAACCACAGACCAGCAATAATCTGTCAATTTATAATATTATGGATGTAAAAGTACAAGCCAGTAATGCCTGTGAAGTAATATGTAGAACACAATCTTATACAGCTATAGCTAACTAGTCAGCTAACTGTGATCTGTAGCATCTGCACTGTGTTGCTAAAACTATCTTTTGGATTTAACTGTAATTATTTCCCACATCCAAGTTCCAGGTTATAATATGCAAACGTCTAAACATTAATCTCTTAATTTTACAATAAGTAGTGAAACTTACCCAAAATAAAGGCTTAAACATCTAAAAAAAAATGCACATTTAAAGGTAAGCGATTTCTGGAAGTCAATGTTGATATTTTAAATCACCAAAACAAACACGCTCCTACCCCAAAAGGGTCTCGCTCCTATTTTGATAGCTCCACCCTACACATACGTAGCCTACACAACCCAGGCAACGATTAGTTCTGTGAAACAAAGCAAAACCAATATTACACCGTGTCTACACTGGATGCTGTGCGGCGTGACAAATCTCCGACAGAAAACTGCTGCTGCGTTCTATTTATGACGTGCTGACACAAATTTCAAATGATTTTCAACGGTCGATTTATCGCGTCCAGTGTAGGCAGACTTTAGCTGTTGCGGTGCGGCATCCGGTGTAGACATGGTGTTACTCACCTATCGAGAAGAAACAAAGCAACCTCGGTGTCTGATCGCAGGCCTTCTGCTCCTCGAGTTCTCTCCAGCGCTGGAAAGCTGATCCGATACTTACACTGGTCCTACTTCTTGCCTTATCGTTCCGCAGATGCTTCCTCTTTTGGTTTTTTATCTGCCATCTCTTTCCGTCGCTTGGCTCGGCTAATGTCCCTCCTGTGCACTGAACGCTCTCTCCTCCACATCATTAGTAGACACCCCCCTTACTGCTGATTGGCTACAAGCTTGTTTTGGTACTCGGCCCCGACTCAGTTTTCTAAAGCATTTTTGAAAAATGACATACCCCACCTTTAAGGGGCTCCTCTTTTGGTGAAATTTTTTAGACAGTTTTCAAAATGGCCGCAAGACAGTGTGCACACATGGAGACCCATATCTCAGTGTGCAATGATCTGATTGACTTGAAATTATAGGAGGTGTATAGTAACAAACATATCTATTGGTTAAGACATCAAGTAGGATAATAATTTATTTTTTTCTTTTTATAATCTGATCTCAAAACTGGAAGTGTGCTTAATGGGTACGAGAGCTTAATAGGTACGTTTACCCTACATTTATTCTTGACCTTTGACTTTAACCAATCGTTTCGGTTCCGTATGTAACCCTCATTCCCTGAAGGAGGGAATAGAGACATCACGTCGGTGACCGACGAATTGGGATCTTGCTTTAGAGAGACCAATCCACTTTGAGTGTAACTAAACAAGCCAATGCACATTGGCATGCGATGATTGCATCCAGCTGCCGGTGATCACAGTATGAGTATAAGTAGGCAGCAGGTGCAGCGCATATTCAGGTTTTCGCTGAGGAGCCGAGCCGGTGATCCGGCCGCTCAGCGGTGGTACAGAAGCCATGGCGATGGGACGCGCCGTCTCCGTTCCCTCCTTCAGGAAATGAGGGTTACATACGTAACCGAGACGTTCCCTTTCAGTCGGTCACTCTGACTCATGTCGGTGACCGACGAATTGGGATCCCTACCAAAGGGCCACGGATACTACCCGTTCCAGTGTCCTATGGAAGCCTCCTGTGCCCCTTCTTTTTGGCATAGGTCGGGGCTTACCACAAGAAGACCAGTTACTGTTGCTATGGCACTACCTACTCAGTAAGACTGGATAACACTGGGAAAACGTACCCGTTCCACTTGGAACAGGAACGCTGCGGAAGCCCCATCCTTCCCGAAGGAGGTTCAGAAGCACTTACACATATGAACAACCGTTTAGGTGCATATGGAAAATAAGGGGACATTGTAACCATCTAAGAAAAATGGCAGAAGTTGCCGGGGAAACACGGATTCTGGAGTTATACGTGGAATTTACACATATGGGATCCAATTAGGTCTCTACATATGGAACCCAGCCCTCTACTGGTTCTCATGGATTCATCGAGTGAGGGCCTGGCGCCAGACACTCCGCCACGTCTGGCTGCTGAGGGGATGGAGGAGCTCGACGGGGTCTACAGTACGGACTCTCTGGAGCAGTTTTAGCAAGCCGACCCGAAGCCGGAGCCCCTCAGTGCTTCTACCCATTTGAGGTGAGAACTTTGGAGGATACCGGCTCCACACGAAGGCTATAGAATCTAGCGAACATGTTGGAGGTCGCCCAGCCCACAGCTCTACAAACATCTGCCAGCGAGGCCCCACGAGCCAGCGCTCAGGAGGATGCAACACTTCTAGTAGAGTGAGCTCTCAACCTGCATGGGCAGAGCACACCCTGTGCCTGATAAGCCAGGGTGATGGCATCCACTATCCAGTGGGCCATCCTCTGCTTAGGGACGGTATTCCCCTTCTGCCGGCCTCTATGACAGACAAAGGGCTGGTCTGAGGTCCTGAAGCTTTGCGTTCTGTCTACGTAGCATCTCAATGCTCAGACGGGACAAAGCAAAGCTAGGGCTGGGTCTGCCTACTCCGGGGACAGCACTTGCAGGCTCACCACCTGATCCCTAAAGGGAGTAGTGGGAACCTTGGGCACATAGCTGGGCCAGGGCTTCAGGATTACCTGGGAGTCGGCCGGCCCAAACTCTAGGCATGAATCGTCGACCGAAAATGCGTGCAGGTCCCCTACCCTCTTGATGGAGGCCAATGCCAACAGGAGCAGAGTTTTCACTGAAAGGAACTGCAGCTCAACTGTCTACAAAGGCTCAAATGGGCCCTGCTGTAGTGCTCTGAGCACTAGAGACAGGTCCCAGGAGGGTATAGAGGGGAGCCGTGGATGATTTAGCCTTCTCGCTCCCCTAAGGAACCTGATGACCAGGTCCTGCTTCCCCACCAACTTCCTTTCCACGTGGTTGTGGTTGGCAGCAATCGCAGCCACATAGACTTTAAGGGTGGAGGGAGACAGCCTTCGCTCCAACCCTTTCTGCAGAAAGGACAGCACTTCTGGGGGTCTTCTCGGTGAGAAGAGTACCATTCAACAAACAGGTTCCACTTCAAGGCTTAAGCGTGTCTCGTAGACGATCCTTTCTCAGAGGAATCTGCCAAGGAAGGGCTGTCACGAGGAGTATCAGTTCTGTGAACCAAGTATGAGTGGGCCTGTAAGGTGCCACGAGCAGGACCTGCTCCCCGTCCTCCCAGATCTTGCACAGTGTCTGTGTGAGAAGGCTCACTGGGGGAAATGCATACTTGCGAAGGCCCCACGGCCAGCTGTGTGCCAGTGCGTCCGTGCCGAGTGTTCCCTCGGTCAGGGAGTAAAACAACTGGCAGTGAGAAGTCTCTAGAGACACAAACAGGTCAACCTGAGTGACTCCGAAACGTCTCCAAATCAGCTGGACCGTCTGGGGATGGAGTCCACATTCTCCGGGGAGCGCAGGTCATGACAGCTCGTTGGCTGCCTCAGATGCTTTTGACTCCAGAGAAGGAGGTGGCGGGCGAGTTGCGACATGCGACGGGAGTGTAGACCACCTTGTCGGTTGATGTACACAACGGTCACAGTGCTGTCCTTGCGGACCAGTATATGTTTGCCTCGTAAGCGCCTCTTGAGACAGTTCAAGGCAAGGCGTGACTGCCGCTGCAGCTGCCATATGCCCCAGGAGTCTCTGAAACTGTTTCAGTGGGACCGCCATCCTGCTTTTGAACGTATTCAAACCGTTCAACACCAACTGAGCACGTTCCTGCATGCTGTCTGTTCGACCGAATCCAACTCCATACTGAGAAAAGAGATCCTCTGCGTCGGGGAGAGTTTGCTCTTTTCCCAGTTGACCCGAAGCCCGAGGCAAAGATCGAGGCAGAGGCAACAGAGCTCTGCCCCTTTGTTGAGGTAACGGAGCCTGGCCCGCAACTCCGAGATGATCATCTTCCCACAATGAGCACATGACTTATCCATGAACGCCACCTCAGCGTGCTTACTGTCCAGGCACGTGAGGCAGCGATCGTGACCATCATCCGGCGCCAGGTAACGTCCACATCCAGAAAAGCACGGGTGACACATTGTCTATAGCAAGACCTACATCGTCTTTACAAAGACGTAACATTGAGTTTGCCAGATGCAACGTTGTACCCGTGAATGCTCTTTTAGGGAAAAATGTCAATTACTTTCAATCTTGAACATAAATGTAGCTCATAAAAGAAGAGCATTAGGTTTTGAATAACTGTGTGTATACGATGTATCCAAAAATATAATATTATGGCAAAGTTGTTTGCAAGGTAAGACAAATGTTTTCTTGATATTTTGTGATATTTTGAATGCAGTGCTTAATTTTGCAAGAGATGTGAGGCATTTTGCATTTTGTGTGTGCAATTCTTGGATTTGTGTGTAAAGTTTTGAAAGAAAGAGGCAACGTTTTGAAAATGTGTGTAAGCAGTTGAAAAAAAAACTGTAAATCACATTGTGGCCCACTGTTGTGAAGTCATATTGAGGGACCACTGTTTTTTCACAGATCCTTTTGTTCGGGCAGTGTAGTTAATTCCTAAGTTTTCCTACCTTTTGGCTGTAGTAATGCCATATATGGACAATAGCATAATTCCAAATTACAAAATGAGCTGAAGCAACACAATTCTTGAACATTTTGTCACATTACTTCATAATCGTCAGTTTGTTAAAATTTTTCAAATGGAAGTTAACTTAAAAATGTAGTGTTAAGTCTTCATGAATAATTTTAGTTGTCAGAATTAACTGAACAGTGGGTTTGTACTTTCCAGTATGTTTTTCATGAGACTGCATTAGGAAACTAGGGGCCAAAGGAGTGTCCCTTTCAGATGTTAAATTTATGGGAGGACGGTATTTAAATGAAATGATTTACTAAGGTTTGCAGTAGTCACTTTACTGGTAAAAAAATAAAAGCATTTTCACCCATATTTCGCTTGACATACCTGCTCTTGGTAGACTGCGTTGGTCATTATGGATGTGAACTGTGTCTGTGTTGTTTAAATTGTGCATTGTCAGTAGATCATCCGCAGAACTATCTGCGTTTTTATTGGATTGAGGTCTCACTCTCATTTACTCTGTTTAGTAAATTTGGCCTTATATGTTACAATTAAAGGTAACACTTTAGATTAGGCAACACTATTCACTATTAACTCGTTGCTTAGTAGCATGTATATTACTAGCATATTGGCTGCTTATTAGTACTTTCAAAGCACATATTAATGCGTTATTCTGCATGACCATATTCTGGATCCCTTAACCCTACCCAATACCCAAACATAACATACTACAAAAGCTACCTTTCTTATTATCAATAAGCAGTAGGAGTTTATTGAGGGAAAACTCTTTTCATTGAAGTGAAATACTTGTAAGTGATAATGTTTTGTTATATGGGAGATTTAAAAGAGTTCCCCTTAGTTAAACTAAGTTCATACAATGAACTTTTATTATTATTAGGTGTTTAAACGCTGTATGGAAGAGCAGAAACGGGAAATGTTGCCTTATTTACATCAGTGGCATCTGGCAATATTATGAGATAGATTAAACAACAGAAGAGGCATTACTGTAATTTACACAGTTATACCTAGGCACATCTACAGTACAAGGTTGTAAACGTTGGAAAATCTGGAATGTTTTTAACTGTAAATTTTAAAATGTAAAACAATAAATGACATAACATTCTGCACTACTTCTTGGTCACTAATTGTATAAGACAGTTTGTGACATTGACCGGCTTAATTGCTTTGTACAGATGCACAAATTTTCTTGCTTGCAATGAAGCACACAAATTGCTCTTTGACAAAAAAAAAAAAAAAATTAAAAAAAACAAACAAACAAAAAAAATCTTAATGTTAGCTTTTCAAAGTGAGATTGAGCATGTCATCAAATTAGTATGCTGATAATATAACAAAATAACTTGTAATTACATTTATTCATTTGGCAGGTGCTTCTAAAGCATCTTACTCACTTTATATTAAGTGTCTTTAACTAATATGTACTAACATTTAAATTAATAATTTGATACAATTCACGTGTTTTTAATTAAAGTGTTGACCCTGTCTGTACCCATTTTTAAATCTAACCATGCCACGGAACTTGTACTACCTAACCTTAACCCTAAGGTAAGTACATAGTGTATAGGCCCATACATTTAGAATCATTAAATGCATTCCCTGAAGATTTAACCCGTGCCACGGTCTATTGTTTGAGCTACATGAACACTTATTTGAGTCTACCTGGATTTGAGCTCCCTTTGTGAACAAAGCCTATGTCACATCAACATAAAAATGAGTTTGCATGTGCAAGTGTAATTAATACTGTCCTCACACTTCTGTTACTAATATGACCAGGGCAACTGGCACAGGGCTTGGAGCGTGACATTAAAGATCTGCAGGCCTTCTCCGAACACACCACGGACTCTGTGGCTCAACTCTGGGAGCATCTGGCCATGATCAGCCACTCCAGCCAGAGGAACAGCAGCAGTCTGGGAGAAGAGTTAGCCTTTGCTGCTGGCTCTATTCGAACCCAGGACGCAATTTTAAAGACAATGGTGGTGAACGTAGAGACACTACAGGAGCGTCTGGAGGAGGTGGGATGGACAGTACAGACTTTAAACCATTCACTTAGTGGAGATGTGAGTCTGCACCAGGTGAAAATCTGTGAACTGCAGGAGAAGATTGGAAATGTGTCTCATGATGCCACAAGCATGAGGATCACACAGTTACACCTGGAGGAGCAGCTCAGGAATGAGATTGAAGTCCTGAATGTCATCACCGCAGATCTGAGGCTAAAGGAATGGGAGCACTCCATGGCACTCAAAAACCTAACTGTATTACAAGGTAAGATTTGTTCCTTTTTATTATTGTCTCAAATATGGACAATTTTACTAAAAATAAAAGCAGTTGTTGGGGAAAGTGTTTAGAGTTTGATGGCTGTGTCGAGCAACTAACAGTCTTTTTTTTTTTTTTTTTTTTTTTACTAACAAATTGAATAAACATGTTAAAAGTATAATAATATTGCAAATTGCTTAACAGAAGTTGTAGGCACTTCTGAGTAGTAGTAGTAATAATAAATACTTTAAGTGGAATTCGTCATTATAGATATGTTTCATACCTCAACTTGTGTGGTTTGACATTTTTCTTCAGTGAGTGAAAGATTGCTGATAGTGTTTGGTTGCCATAGAAAGTTTTGCCCTTTGTGCTTGATAGAAATGTTGTCAGTTGCCAGTACATGCATTAAAAATGTGTTAGTCAGAGAATTCACCAAACGTTTTATACTCTTTTGATTTTTGATAAAGGCTGTACAGTCTAGTATCTGACACTCTGTTCTACCTAATGATGCCACGAGATTCTAGTAAATCTTGTCTGTCCACAATAAACATGAAAATGGAGCCTGAAACATGAACATAAACATGAAATACATAAACAATACATAATATAGAACACTTTGTGTATATGTATGTGAATGTACTGTGTGTGTGTGTGTGTGTGTGTGTACCTGGCATTCACTACGTGATGAGGACCAAATGTCCCCACAAGTATAGCAATACCAGTATATTTCACCCTTGTGGGGACATTTTATGATGAGGGGTAGGTTTAGGTGTAGGATTAGGGTAAGGGGATAGATAATACAGTTTGTACAGTAAAACCATTATGCCTATGGAGTGTCCGTGTGTGTGTATGTGTGTGTGTGTGTGTGTGTTTTCTGCGTGTAAAGCACTATTTTGAAGAGTACACAAAAGGGAACCCACAATGGAAAGAAACAAAATTAAGCAAAACAATGGAGAATGTTTGCTACTTACAGCAGCGTGAGAGAAAGCTGCTCATACGGGAGACAAGTGTAGTGCCAGTTACATAGTGCATGTACTGTAAAAGTGATTCAAAAATAAAAATAAAAATAAATGGCTTTTTTGATGGCCAATGTAAATGAGCTATAATAATTAAACATTAATTTGATCATGAACCAATTAACAGAAAGTATTACTCTACCACCTGTGTGAATTCATTAACAACAGTCATTAACAAGCAATTCTATATTGTTGAAACAACATGAATCGAACTTACGAGTTCATTTCTGCAGTGATGCATCACACTATCGTGGTTCAGCGGTGTTTGATTGTACAGGAAACACTCTCTGCATGTATGTTCTGTCACACACTTTCTTGACTGCCCTGAGGATTCACCAGGCAGTGTGCTTTTGATATTTTTTGTTGTGGAAATTGAGGGATTTATCATAAAATATCCTGTTCTAAACTTAATATTGTACTGTAATATACAGTACATGAGGAGTGGAATTTAGGTCCAATGAGATTTTAGTGTGTTCTTTTTGGTTGGACACAGATTGTTTTTTTGATTGTTTGTTTGTTTGTTTGTTTGTTTGTTTTTTTGTTTGTTTTTTGTGTATATATTTTATTTATTTATTTATGTATTTATTTATTTTTGTGTGTATTTAATTCATTCTCTAGCCAATGCATGAGTGTTTCTATGAATCATGCTGGTTTGTGTTATTGCAAAGCAAGAAAAGGAAGATTGATGCTGCAATGCATTCTGGGTTGCAATGCATTCTGGGTTAAAATTACTATGGCTACCTGCATGCACTGTGGCACAAATTAATTATACAGTCTTAATTTCTGGTTTTAATGTGATGTTATTTTTGGTGTATGCTTTTTCTAACTTGTTTTGTAATGTTCAGAGATGTTTCAGTTTTATGTGAAAATTTTGTTGTTGATGTTTGTGTCACGGTCTTGGTCTGTTTTGGTTTAGTTGCTCTGTTCTCGTTTACGTGTTCTCTTATTAGTTGCCATGGTTTTTGATTAATGACGCCACCTGTTTCTGTTCTTCCTGATTACGTTCACTGTTTATAAATCCTGTGTTCTCCCCTGATTCCTTGTCTGCTATTAATGTTGTTTTGGATTCTGTGAAGCTGTATGTTGGATTTAGTCCTGGATTCTTCATTAAATACTTAATTTCTTCGTCGTGCACTTCTTACTACCAGCTCACAGGTAACAGAATAGAGGACCCTCAGTTGAGTATATTTAGCTGCGTTTTTTTCTGTTTGTTTTGTTTTCGTTCGTCTCCCTCTATGGACCTGCCCGCAGTCCAGCTGCTTTGCCTGGAGCAGAAGGACCGTCTGCTGGAAGACCACGCCAGGAACTTTATTGATCTGGCGTGCCTTACTCACTTCCCGGACCTCTCGCTCTGTGTTTTCTACATCACCAGCCTGAGCGAGCAGTGTAAGGAACACCTGCAAGTGGACGGTCCCAAGGAGAATTTCGCCGCTTGTGTGGCGTGGGTGCTGGAGAATAATGGACTGTTCTTCTCTGTCTGCCCTGCCGAGGACAACTCCAGCCCCACTCCCAAGCCCAGCCAGCCCTCACCATCTCGCTGCATGGAGTGTTCGCCAGAGCCCACTGCAGCCGCAGAGCCCGAGTCGGCCGCGATTAAAGAGCCAGCACCATTTAAAGTGACAGAGACTCTCATCGCCCAGGGCCAGGGCTCAAGAACGTGACTGACCAGGTGTGTGAGCCGGCAACACCATGCGTCGTGGGAATAATTGTGGAGATCGAGGGAATGGAGGATAACCCCGCCCACACCCCCACCACTGAGGGTGAGCTGTTACTGAACTCTGAGCTGTTGAACTGTTTAAATGAGGAGGAATTCTGGCTTCTCCCTTTCCTGTTGGTCCCGCCCACCTCCCCATTGTCTCCAGAGCCCCTGCTGGTTCCGTCCAGCTCTCCAGAGCCCCTGCTAGTTCCGTCCAGCTCTCTTTCCACAGCCTGCTTCTCAACGACAATCTCAAGGAGGTTCCCACCCAACCTCCCACTCCCTCCTCCTCCGTATCAGCCAGCCAGTCCATCAGCCCTGTCTCTGCTGCCTCAGGAAAGCCCCTCAGCTAACCCTCAGCACGCCATGTCCGGTGGGTCGGTTATGCTTCGAGACTTCCTGTCACCAGCTACCTCGGGGTTGGAGGATCCCCAGTCTTCGCCTCCAGCCTTCGACACCCGGATTCCACCTCAGCCCTCTGACCCATCGGCTCCCCCTTGGCTCATGGCTCCCTCGTCTCCACCGTGGCCCGTCATTCCTCCAGCTCCAACGGGCTCCCTCGTCCCTCCTGCTCCGCCTTGGTCAGTCGTCCCCCTGCCTACTCCCCAGGACTCCACTATTACAGCTCCACCTCATCCCTCCCTCCCTCCCTCCTGCTCCACCTGCATCCTCTGTCAGTCTGGCTCCACCGCGGCATTCCGAATCACCACCTCCAACTCAGTCGCCTGAGCAACTGGCTCCGCCTAGGTCCTCCGGATCTTCGATGTTACCCTGGCTCTGCGGCTGCTCTGCTCCAACCTGGGCTCCTACTCCACTGGCGTCATCTCTGTTAGTCGGCCCCCTGGTGTCGCCTGCCTGAACTCCACCATGGCTCCTCCCTCCGGCAACTCCTCTGTGGGCTGCTTTCCTGGCTGCACTCTGGTTCCCCACTTGGCTCCTCCTGCTCCAGGCTTCTCCCTGGCTCATTCCTCCATCTACTCCACCCTGGCCTTATGAACTGTGCCCCTTTCCCATTGTCTGCTCCTCTCCTGCTCTGCACCCGCCTCCTGAACCCCCAACCTCCCTCTGTTGGACTATGTTTTTCGGTGTGAGGACGCGCCGTTCTGGGAGGAGGCGAACTGTCACGGTCTTGGTCTGTTTTGGTTTAGTTGCTCTGTTCTCGTTTACGTGTTCTCTTATTAGTTGCCATGGTTTTTGATTAAGGACGCCACCTGTTTCTGTTCTTCCTGATTACGTTCACTGTTTAGAAGTCCTGTGTTCTCCCCTGATTCCTTGTCTGCTATTAATGTTGTTTTGGATTCTGTGAAGCTGTATGTTGGATTTACTCCTGGATTCTTCATTAAATACCCCATTTGACTCTGTTTCTTCATCGTGCGCTTCTTACTACCAGCTCACACCTAACAGTCTGAGCATGTCACACTGGCCAACTGGCATTTCTTGTACATAAGATGTTAGTGTGACGGTTTGCAGTAACTGCAAGTTAAATTGGTGTACATGCAACAAAACTCAATGACAGCAACAGATAAAACAACCTCTTACAAACCAACTGTCATGTAATCTGCCATAATACAAGTCAATGTGTTTTCTAGAAAAACTATAAAATAATACATTTTAATTAATAATTTAAGTAATAATTAATAATTTATTATTATTGACATATTCCAAGTGTCCAGTCAAAAGGAATGCTAATCAGTTACTTTCAATAAAACATCAATTGCTCATTAATAGAGCTTATCCTCTCAAAATTGTCTGTGTAAATGTAAAAAAAAAAAAAAAATTGATTATAAAAGTGAAAAAGGTCATGTTTTTTTTTTATTTTTTTTTATTTTTTTTTTTAGAGTTCTTTCAAGCATCCTCACATTAGTTATTGAGAGATTTATTTTATTGGCAGTTGATTTCCAGCTGTGTTGCTGCAAGTCACTTGTAATTGTTGTGGCGTCTGCTCTTTTTTTCTGTTCTGCTTGTTTCTTCAGTGACTCTACTCATTTACAGCAGGTGTCATTACTAATAGTCAATCATCACTTGTAGAGCGAACCTACTTTAATTAACTGCAGTATTGTTTTAGTGTTAATTTTACACTGTGAACATATAAACACTGAGCAGTTTTGATTTAACACTGAGGATTTTGCTGTGACACTTTTCCCTTTTGCCATTGGTTGGGCAAATAAATAGTTCTGCCCCAAACTCACACAATTGGTTGAGTCAGTGTTCCTGTCTCAGGGCTGCTTGTGATGCTCAAACAAACATATGAAAACATCACAGAGTAACATTTCTGGGAGAAATCAGCTTGTGAATGGAATACTTCTAATGACAGGACAGAGTAATTTAAATACAAACTACCAAATGTTGCTTAATCGCAACGTTTAATCGCAATCACAAAGTTTAATCGCAACGTTTAATCAATGCAGTTAATAATGTTCACCGTCTGATTACGTGTAATTTGTAACTAACTGCATGATTCTTACTGTACATTTCTGCCATAGTCAACACTAATAACCTACTCCTTGATATAATGTAGAAACTTCAAATTTTCTGTAAAGCTGCTTTGCAACGATTTGTATCGTGAAAAGCACTATAAAAATAAACTTGAATTGAATCAATTTAGCAATAAAAAAGAAACATCATTTTTTTAAAGAACTGAGTAAAAGTCATTTTACTCAAAGGTCTCCACAGAAGACCTCCTTCCATTGAAGGAGACACACACACACACACACACTCACTCACTCCAAAGAGCTGTGTAAACGTGTTCTGGATTGTACAAATAAGACTAAACAAAAGGAACAGAGTCTGCTAGTCTAGGTCATAATAAGAAAATCTGTTGTTAGGTGACTCTAGAGCCTGTAATTAAACTTTTTTTTTTGTTTTGTTTTTTGTTTTTTTAATTTTGTGTTCCATTTTTAATGTTGTTTATCTGCCTTTTAGGACCACCAGGACCAAAGGGTGAGAAAGGTGATGTGGGGCCCCTGGGACCAGCTGGACTTCCTGGTCTGACAGGAATAAGAGGTGTAGCACCATTTAGCACAGCCAAAACACATTACCACCAGCAACTGACTGACCAGCGATACTATATCTGCTCCTTCAGTGATATCTCTTCACCTTATGCTATCAATCACTGCCGAATAGGGCTTAACATGAACATTCACACAACCACATAATCATTCACATGTATGAACAGAGCCAACAGATCATCTTGATTCACATAAAGTTATATGTCTTGTTTAAGAGCATTTGGGAGTATATATCCTGATTTTTTTCTTTTTTAGGCTTGCCAGGAGAAAAGGGGATTCAGGGTCCTCGTGGACTGGCAGGACAAAGTGGTCAGGATGGACACAATGGAGAAAAAGGAGAAATTGGGCCCGAGGGACCCAAAGGTTAGTCCTTTATGTTGACAAACACACACACACACACCATAATTTGACTGCATTAATAATTTTATTTCATAGATTTTCTTTTGTAATATGAATGATATTTTATGTCCTAAACCGACCCCTAAACCTACTCCTCACAGAAACCTGTGCCAAACACTAGATTTGATTTAGAACATGATTTGATCAGTTTATAAACCTTTTTTTAAGTAATGAGCCCCAGCTCTCTAATCAGAGTTTATTATATCAGTGAGAAGACTGTTGAATAATCAGGATATTTTGGACCTCATAAGCAGTTAAACCTGTACACACACACACACACACACACACACACGTGTGTATATATGTATATATATATATATATATATATATATATATATATATATATATATATATATATATATACACACATACACAGGGACACACAAATGTGTCTTTAAGGTAGGGCTGAACGATTTTAGAAAATAATCTAATTGCAATTTTTTTTTTACCAATATTGCGATTGCGATTTAATATGCAATTATTTTTTAAAGCTCTTTAAATCATTGTATAGTATGACCAACACAATATTAGACAAATTAAACATAAATGTTCTTTTCTGTAGGCCAGGCCTGTATGTTACAATGAAATTAGGTGATGCATGAATTGATATGAATGACATTATTTAACAACTACAATCACAGTAATATATTGACTGATTTGTTGAACTTCCAGCCTTGTAAGCATGTAATAATTATGACAACATAAAGCACTGACAAATAAGCCTGGTGTAAACATCATTATGAAAGTCAGTAACAAATCACACAAACTTAAGTAGAACAAATCTGATGCTTTACCACACTCAGTATTTAGGTAATTCAAAGTCACTGTAATAAACATTATGTAAACATGTGGATTGCACTTTTTAAACACTGTCTGTTAACTTTAGACAGACTTCAAATAAATACATAAGAATATACAGGTGCATCTCAATAAATTAGAATGTCGTGGAAAAGTTCATTTATTTCAGTAATTCAACTCAAATTCTGAAACTCGTGTATTAAATAAATTCAGTGCACACAGACTGAAGTAAGTCTTTGGTTATTTTAATTGTGATGATTTTGGCTGACATTTAACAAAAAAACAATCTCAACAAATTAGAATATGATGACATAATAAGCTAATCAACTCAAAACACCTGCAAAGGTTTCCTGAGCCTTCAAAATGGTCTCTCAGTTTGGTTCACTAGGCTACACAATCATGGGGAAGACTGCTGATCTGACAGTTGTCCAGAAGACAATCATTGACACCCTTCACAAGGAGGGTAAGCCACAAACATTCATTGCCAAAGAAGCTGGCTGTTCACAGAGTGCTGTATCCAAGCATGTTAACAGAAAGTTGAGTGGAAGGAAAAAGTGTGGATGAAAAAGATGCACAATCAACCGAGAGAACCGCAGTCTTATGAGAATTGTCAAGCAAAATCGATTCAAGAATTTGGGTGAACTTCACAAGGAATGGACTGAGGCTGGGGTCAAGGCATCAAGAGCCACCACACACAGACGTGTCAAGGAATTTGGCTACAGTTGTCGTATTCCTCTTGTTAAGCCACTCCTGAACCACAGACAACGTCAGAGGCGTCTTACCTGTGCTAAGGAGAAGAATAACTGGACTGTTGCCCAGTGGTCCAAAGTCTTCTTTTCAGATGAGAGCAAGTTTTGTATTTCATTTGGAGACCAAGGTCCTAGAGTCTGGAAGAAGGGTGGAGAAGCTCATAGCCCAAGTTGCTTGAAGTCCAGTGTTAAGTTTCCACAGTCTGTGATGATTTGGGGTGCAATGTCATCTGCTGGTGTTGGTCCATTGTGTTTTTTGAAAACCAAAGTCACTGCACCCGTTTACCAAGAAATTTTGGAGCACTTCATGCTTCCTTCTGCTGACCAGCTTTTTAAAGATGCTGATTTCATTTTCCAGCAGGATTTGGCACCTGCTCACACTGCCAAAAGCAACAAAAGTTGGTTAAATGACCATGGTGTTGGTGTTCTTGACTGGCCAGCAAACTCACCAGACCTGAACCCCACAGAGAATCTATGGGGTATTGTCAAGAGGAAAATGAGAAACAGGAGACCAAAAAAATGCAGATGAGCTGAAGGCCACTGTCAAAGAAACCTGGGCTTCCATACCACCTCAGCAGTGCCACAAACTGATCACCTCCATGCCACGCCGAATTGAGGCAGTAATTAAAGCAAAAGGAGCCCCTACCAAGTATTGAGTACATATACAGTAAATGAACATACTTTCAAGAAGGCCAACAATTCACTAAAAATGTTTTTTAATTGGTCTTAATGAAGTATTCTAATTTGTTGAGATAGTGAATTGGTGGGTTTTTGTTAAATGTGAGCCAAAATTATCACAATTAAAAGAACCAAAGACTTAAACTACTTCAGTCTGTGTGCACTGAATTTATTTAATACACGAGTTTCACAATTTGAGTTGAATTGCTGAAATAAATGAACTTTTCCACGACATTCTAATTTATTGAGATGCACCTGTATATATCATCGTGTTTTCAACACATGAGCTCAGTGAAATGTTCTATGATTGGGTGTTAATATTCTGTTCAGTAATTGGTTAAAGTCGACGTGGCTGCCGATTACAAAAAGATAAAAAAATTTTTTTTTTCTTTGGCGGCTCCTGCCGCGAAGCGCCGTGTTCGTGGAAGCGGCATGATTTTGGGTGCACGAGCACCGCTTGCGCTCTGCCTCTGCGCCACAAGCGGTTTGCCGCTTTCCGCATGTCTCCCATTGAAAATGAACTAGGCACTCGTGACTGCCGCGTCCCGTGTGAAAGGGTCTTAATATTAATATATTATGCTTCATCTCGCTGTACTTTGATGTCATTCACCGATCGATCTTCAAGTCGAACACACCTCTTTACTCTCGCGTGTCACGTGACAGAGTGTAATCGCAGAGGCTGCTGTTTAAAAATCGCGTTTTTACATATCGCGATATTATCGCAAATGCAATTAATCGTTCAGCCCTACTTTAAGGCCCCGATACACTCAAAATAAAATGCCTTTTCCTTCTTCGTTTAGGGGTAAAATGAAATACGTGAGCAACGGTATACTTTTAGCGAACATACTGACTCCGCCCACTCTGATGAAAGCAACGATTAAATGAATAGCTAAATATATGCGCTTTTTTTTTGTTTTTTTTTTTTGGCTGGATTTTGTTTGAAATGACGTCTTATGAGTTTTTTCTTGATTTTGCTTGAAGTATCTCGGAGCCTTTAATCTTCTCACCCTCTCTCTTTGTTTGAGGTAGACTAGTGCTCTCCTACTCAACATGAAATGTTTCTCCAGCCCAATGTGACAAATCATCACCAGTTATACCAGGACTGTGTAATAAAAAATAAAAAAAAATTAAAAAAAGTTTCTGTGGCACCTTCCATTTCCTTTTAGGGGGCTCCTAAAAGTGTAAAGTTTTACTGACACTCTCACTGCTGTTTTTGACATCACAACTCAAGGCTGCGTTTCTCAAAAGCTTACGATGGTAAACTAAGTTGATCTTAGAAACTATTGGTGGCAATGGTTTTATGATCTGCTTAGAGTTACAATGTTTTTGGGAAATGCAGCCCAGGATAGTAAGAAGAGAAAGGGGACTGTGTGCGTTCTTGTAGTTTCAAACTCTGTTGGGTCCCACTTTATGTTAAGTGGCCTTAACTACTGTGTACTTACATTTAAATTAATCATTTGGTACAATGCGCTTATTGTGTACAGACATGTTTTTACATTGTACTTATATTTTTAAAAATACCGATATGAAATTACATCTGTAATTAATTTCTGTAATTACAGAAATTATACTGTTGACCCATCCCTTACACCTTAACCCACCCTTAAACCTACCCATACCACCAATCCTGTCCCTAACCTTACCCGTATCCCACCTCAATAGCAGCAAAAGTGTTTTGCAATACAATATGAACACAATAAGCACATTGTACTTTTTTTTGTTGTTGTTGTTGTTGTTGTTGTAAGTACATAGTAGTTAAGGCCATCTAATATAAAGTGTGACCCTCTGTTGTCCTGATTTCATATTGTGTCATGTCGCACAGAAGTTTTGTGTTCACTGTGAACAGACAATTCACTGGAAGCTTGGTTTAGATAGGGTATGAGGGCTTCTAACTCAGCTTTGACTTCAGACTTTACTTACTTCTTTGTTTCTATTTTCACTCTGTATTTCAGGTTCACATTGAGCTAAAACTCCAACCCACTGATCTCATTCTCCGAACATGTGCTGCTCCTTTAACACCTTCCAAAACATGTAATGATTTCCCCTAATGTTCTCCAGAACAGCACACCATCCCCCAATCGCTCTTCATCCCCAACTTCCACCAAAACAATCCACCCATTCCTCCTATTTTCATTGCCTCATTCTCGTGTTATTGGACTCAGAACCTTGTTTTTGTAATAGAATCATCCTCACTAACATTCGCTGCGATCTCGGGCCTCACAAGATATGTGACCACGCTGGCTGTGGTCGGCTGCAATAGATGCGTCATGTTTTCACAGCATGTGACAAACAGCTGGGAAACATCAGTGTGATTTGGCCAAAGATCTTGCTGCCTAGTACAGGCCAGCAGAGTGAGCTCTGTGGTCGTGAACGACTGACATATATAGTATTGATCTTTTTTAATCGCTTAAATAGAGCCACTTGCCCTTTCAGATTCTGTTTTCATTGTCATTTGCCTCCAAATTGCAAAGAATTATTACACTGCATTAAGTCCAGTGTATTATTAGATTATATTTTGGGACATTTATACCTTTAGTAAGTACAGATCAGACAGGAAACATTGGGCAGAGAGAGAGAGAGATGGGAATGACGAAGGGAATCGAAGTCGAGTAGCCAGTGGCGCAGTTGTGCACACTGCCCATGAGGCTGTAGGTGCCAGCAAAGTTTGAACATACTTTGAAATGATTTAGGAAAGTTTTTCAATTATTTTTGTTTCAGAATAAATTTTATGAGGAATGTATTTCTTATTTGTTACCAAATCATTACTGTTTATGTTTGTGAAGTGTCGACCGTTCTATATGCCGCGGGAGTTCGCGGCCATTGTTATTGTCGCGGTTTACATTCCACCGTGTGCAAACGCAAAGGACGCGCTTCGCGAGCTGTACAGCGCCATCAGCGAACAACAAACAAATAACCCCGACGGCTTTTTCATCATAGCCGGTGACTTCAACCACGCAAACTTAAAGACAGTTTTGCCAAAGTTCTACCAACATGTGAACTTTGCAACAAGGGGAAACAACACACTGGACTTTGTTTACACAACAGTAAAGAATGCATACAAAGCCGAACCCCGCCCCCACCTCGGGTACTCGGACCACATCTCTGTTATGCTAATCCCAGCATACAGACCACTTCTCAAACTCACCAAACCGGTTCAAAAGCAGATCACGGTATGCCCAGACAATGCCACCTCAGCACTGCAGGTCTGCTTCCAGGACACAGACTGGAGCATGTTTAAAGAGGCGGCCAACTACAACAACCACACAGACCTGCAGGAGTACACCGAAACTGTGACTGCTTACATCCAAAAGTGCATAGATGATGTGACAGTCACCAAAACCATCACCACACGTGCCAACCAGAAGCCATGGATGACAGCAGAGGTTCGTGGGCTGCTAAAGACCAGAGATGAAGCATTCAGATCAGGAGATAAAGCAGCCCTCAAAACAGCAAGAGCCAACCTGTCTCATGGCATCAAGAAGGCAAAACATCAGTATGCTAAAAAAAATCAACAATCACTTCACAGACAGCAGAGACACTCGGACCCTGTGGCAAGCCATTCAGACCATCACTGACTACAAGCCCCTGCCACAGGCCAGTGACGATGACACATCCTTACCAGAGGCACTCAACCACTTCTACTCACGATTTGAGATACAGAACGACACACCTGCACAGAAACTACTCACATCTCCAAACGACCAGGTACTCTGTCTCTCTCCAGTCGACATAAGGAAGACCCTATCCAGGATTAACCCACGAAAGGCTGCGGGCCCTGACAACATACCTGGACGTGTACTGAAAGACTGTGCTGCACAGCTGACGGATGTCCTAACAGACACATCTTCAACATCTCGCTGAGCCAGGCAGTCGTCCTCATGTGTCTCAAATCCACCTCCATAATTCCAGTACCAAAGAAGTCACCTGTGTCCTGCTGAATGACTATCGTCCCATAGCACTGACCCCAATCATGATGAAGTGCTTTGAGAGGTTAGTCACGCAGCACATCAAGTCCAGTCTCCCAAACACGCTGGACCCACTCCAGTTTGCATACCGTCCAAACCGTTCCACGGACGATGCAATATCCACCACTCTCCACCTAGCTCTTACCCACCTGGAACAGAAAGACTCTTATGTTAGAATGCTGTTCATTGACTTCAGCTCAGCATTCAACACAATAATCCCACAACAGCTCATCCACAAACTAAACCTGCTGGGCCTTAACACTTCCCTCTGTAATTGGATCCTGGACTTTTTAACTGCATGATGAGGTCTTAACTGCAAGACCTCAGTCAGTCCGTGTCGGCCGCAACACCTCCAGCACTACCACACTGAGCACAGGTGCCCCACAAGGCTGTGTGCTCAGCCCACTGCTCTTCAATCATTGTTTTTCCTATACTTGCATTGTTGTATGTTTATCTTAGGTTTAACCAGTATGTAGCACCGTGGTCCTGCGAGACACGACATTTCGTTCCATTATATGTCCACACATGTAGCAGAATGATAATAAAGCTCGACTCGACTCGAAATTTAGAGCTGCATAATAAATCGCATGTAATTGTTATGCACATCTCGTCAGTAAAGCCAGTTATGTGATTAGTAGTAAATCTCCATCACATGCTTTCAGATGAAGCAGCATTTACTACACAGAGCCATAGTTCACTGACAAACTACGCAATATCGCGTTCATAATTTACATTTACATTTATTTATTTAGCAGACGCTTTTATCCAAAGCGTATGGAACCAATCAAACAAATGGAACCAATCAAAATCAACAAAAGAGCAATGATATGCAAGTGCTATAACAAGTCTCAGTTAGCCTAATGCAGTACACGTTGCATTTTTTTTTTTTTTAATTATATAATAAAAAAAGAAAACAGAGAATAGAAAAAGAATAGAGCAAGCTAGTGATAGAGGCCTTTTTGTTTTTATTAATTGTATAATAAATAAAAAGAAACAGACAGAATACAAAAAGATTAGAAAAGCTAGTGTTAGTTTTTATTTATTTATGTATTTTAAGAGAACAAGCAGTAAATGGATAGAGTGTAAGTCTAAAAGGGAAAAAGTTTTTTTTTTTTTTCTTTTTTAAGAATAGAATTCGAATAGAGAGTGCTAGATTTAGAGGGTAAAAATAAAGATGGAAGAGCTGTGTTTTTAGCCGATTCTTGAAGATGGCTAAGGACTCAGCTGCTCGGACTGAGTTGGGCAGGTCATTCCACCAGGAGGGAACATTTCATTTAAAAGTCTTTGAAAGTGATTTTGTGCCTCTTTGGGATGGCACAATAAAGTGACGTTCACTTGCAGAACGTAAGCTTCTAGTGGCACATAGGTCTGAAGTAGTGAATTTAGGTAAAGGGGTGCAGAGCCAGAGGTGGTTTTGTAGGTAAACATTAATCCTTTGAATTTTATGCGAGCAGCTATTGGTAGCCAGTGCAAATTGATAAACAGAGGTGTGACATGCATTCTTTATGGCTCATTAAAAATTAATCTTGCTGCTTCGTTCTAATCGTAAAGGTTTGATAGAACTGCCTGGAAGACCTGCCAATAGAGCACTGCAATACTCCAGCCTGGACAGAACAAGAGCTTGAATAAGGAGTTGTGAAGCATGTTCCAAAAGAAAGATTTAGCAATGTGGTCTGAGAAAGTCAGCTGATCATCAATCACAACTCCAAGGTTTCTGGCTGTTTATGAAGGAGTTATGGTTGAACTGAATGGTGAAATCGTGATGAAACAATGGGTTTGATGGAACCACAAGCAGTTCTGTCATGGCAAGGTTGAGTTGAAGGTGATGGTCCTTCATCCATCAAGAAATGTCTGTTTGACAAGCTGAGATGCGAGCAACTATCGTCGGATCATCAGGATGGAATGGAAGGTAGAGTTGAGTGTCATCAGCATAGCAGTGATAAGAAAAGCCATGTTTCTGAATGACAGAACCTAGTGATGTCATGTAGACAGAGCAGAGAAGTGGTCCATGAACTGAGCCCTGAGGCACCCCAGTAGTTAGATGTTGTGACTTGGACACCTCACCTCTCCAAGATACCTTGAAGGACCTATCTGAGAAGTAAGACTCAAACCAAGACTCAACTGGTTGCTGTCGAGGAGGTTGTTCTGTCAGAGAAAGGCAGAGACTTGGTTGAACACAGCTCGTTCAAGTGTTTTTGCAATGAAAGAAAGAAGGGAAACCAGTCTGTAGTTTTCTAAGAGATGGGTTAAGGGTTGGTTTCTTAAATAGTGGGGTCATACGAGCCTGTCTAAATGCTGAGGGAAAAACACCAGTGTGAAGGAATGTGTTGATGTGAGTGAGTGCAGGTACAAGTGCAGGAGAAATGGCTTGAAGGAGATGAGATGGAATAGGATCAAGCGGACAAGTAGTAGGATGATTAGAAAGGATGAGTTTGGATACTTCTGCCTCAGAGAGTGACGAGAAGGATGTGAACGAGTGTATGTTTGCTGGTAAGATGTGCTTGACAGATTGTGGTGTGGAAAACTTTGCACTGATGGTTTTAATTTTATTAATGATAAAGGTGGCAAAGTCGTCAGCTGTTAGAGTTGATGAAGGAGGGGGAAGAGGAGGACAAAGGAGGGAGGAAAATGTTTTAAAGAGCATGTGAGAGTTAGACGAATTGTTAATTTTGTTATGATAGTATGTCCTTTTAGCATTGGATACATTAGCAGAGAAGGAAGAGAGGAGTGATTGATATAAATTAAGGTCAGTAGGATTTTTAGATTTGCGCCATACCCTTTCAGCAGCCCTGAGCTTAGAACAATGTTCGTGGAGAACATCAGACAGCCAAGGGGCAGAAGGGGTGGTATGGGCTGGCCTGGAAGATAAGGGGCAGACAGTGTCTAAACAACATGTAAGAATGGAGCAGAAAGTATCAGTAGCACTGTTAGCATCAAGAGATGCTAACTGTTTAAGGGAAGAAAGTGATGATGAAACCATAGCAGATAGCCGGGAGGGTGAGAGTGAGTGTAGGTTACATCGAAAAGTGACATGTGGAGGGGTATGTGTTGTGTCAGGAACCATTTTGAGGTTAAGAGTGAGGAGGAAGTGATCCGAGGTGTGCAGTGGAGTAACCAGCACATGATCAGTGGAGCAGTGTCGTGTGTAAATAAGGTCCAGTTGGTTGCCTGATTTGTGAGTAGCTGTAATTAACACTCTTGAGATCAAAAGAGGCAAGCAGAGTGTGGAAGTCTGCAGCCTGAGGTTTATCGAGGTGGATGTTGAAGTCTCCAAGCATAACTAGGGGAGTACCATCCTCAGGAAAAGTTGAGAGCAGCACATCTAATTCATCCAAGAAGTTACCTTATGGTCCTGGGGGTCGATAAATAACTACAAAATGGATTTTAAAAGGGTGGGTAATAGTGACTGAATGTGATTCAAAGGAGCTGTTAATATCCAGAGAATGTAAAGGAATAAATTTCCAATCATTAGAGATGAGCACACCAGTACCTCCACCTCTTCCAGTCAGACGAGGAGTGTAGGAAAAGAGAAATTATTGGAGAGTGCTGCAGGAGTATCAATGTCCTCTGGTTTGATCCATGTCTCTGTCAGGGCCATGAGGCTTAATCTAGAATGACTAGAAATAGATGTAATGAAATCTGCTTTGTTTACTGCAGACTGACAATTCCAGAGACCAATAGAAAAAGAAAGTTGTGCATTAGCAGACATAGGCAAAGTGCACAGGTTGTTAGGATTGCGCTGCCTATAGTGTGTGATGCATGGTTTGCGAGTGGTATTAATAGTAGGGATATGGAAACACATAGTAAGAGCTGATCATTAAAACTGAAACAGAAGTTAATCAAGGTGTTGAAAAGAGAATGAATCAAAAGCGATACCTATGTCCCGGTGTCCCTGCACGGTAGAGTCGATGGTCTTTACACTCTTTGGTCTTCACACAAGGACAGCTTCACACGACGGCTGCCGTTACCACTGCCGCGGTATACTAACCTTTTTATACCCGTTTGACAAACCGGAAATTGAATTCAGCTGAACACACATTTACATACATTTACATTTAGTCATTTAGCAGACGCTTTTATCCAAAGCGACTTACAATTGGGGAATACATAAAGCGATTCGTCTAGAAGAGGCAATCAGACAGAGGAAGTGCTTGTAACAACAAGTCTCAGGCATTGTTCAAATAAGTACAAGCTAGAAAGGAAAGGAATAAATAAAGAGAAAGAATTTTTTTTTTTTTTTTTTTTAGGATGAAGTCAAGTAGTGCTGAAAGAGATGAGTTTTCAGTTGTTGCTTAAAGATTGGTAGGGATCCAGCATTCCGGATAGGGGTGGGAAGATCATTCCACCAGCCAGGAATGGTGAATGAGAATGTTCTGGAGAGTGATTTTGAGCCTCTCTGTGATGGTACCACGAGGCGTCGCTCACTAGCAGATCTCAGGCTTCTGGAGGGGGTGTAGATTCGTAATATTGAGTGGAAGTAGGCGGGTGCTGAGCCTGTGGTTGTTCTATATGCAAGCATCAGTGTCTTGAACTTGATCCGAGCTGCAACTGGTAGCCAGTGCAAGGAGATAAAGAGAGGTGTAACATGGGCTCTTTTGGGCTCATTGAAGACCAGACGTGCCGCTGCATTCTGAATCATTTGTAGAGGTTTGATTGTGTTTGATGGAAGTCCAGCCAGAAGAGCATTGCAGTAGTCCAGCCTAGAAATGACAAGGGCCTGGACAAGAAGTTGTGCACCATGCTCTGTCAGAAAGGGCCTGATCTTTCTGATGTTGTGTAGTGCAAACCTGCAAGATCGAGCGGTCTTTGCAATGTGCTCTTTGAAGGTCAATTGGTCATCAAAGATTACACCGAGATTTCTGACCGAAGTTGATGGGGCAATTGTTGATGAACCTAACTGAATCGTGAAGTCATGCTGTAGGGTTGGAGTAGCAGGGAAGACAAGAAGCTCAGTCTTTGCCAGGTTGAGCTGTGGGTGATGTTCTTTCATCCATGCCGATATGTCCGCCAGGCAGCCTGAGATCCGTGCAGCTACTGTTGGATCATCTGGTTGAAAAGAGAGATAGAGCTGTGTGTCATCAGCGTAGCAATGGTAGGAGAAGCCATGTGCCTGTATGATGGGACCCAGTGATGTCATGTATGTGGAGAAGAGGAGGGGTCCAAGAACCGATCCCTGAGGAACCCCAGTGACCAGTTGATGTGCTTTGGATACCTCACCTCCCCAGGCCACCCTGAAAGACCTGCCAGTGAGATAGGATTCAAACCAGCAAAGTGGAATCCCAGTGATGCCCAGAGATGAGAGGGTAGACAGGAGTATCTGATGATTAACAGTGTCAAACGCAGCAGATAGATCCAGCAGAATGAGGACTGATGATTTGAAGTCTGCTTTTGCAGTTCGCAGGGCTTCAGTGACTGAGAGTAGCGCCGTCTCAGTTGAATGGCCACTCCTGAAACCTGACTGTTTAGCATCCAGTTTGTTGTTCTGTGAAAGAAACAATGAGACCTCGTTCGAGTGTTTTCGCTATGAATGGAAGGAGAGAGACAGGTCTGTAGTTTTCAGTAAGAGAAGTGTTTAATGTAGGTTTCTTGAGCAGTGGGGTTACCCGAGCCTGCTTGAACGCAGTGGGGAAAATGCCTGTGAGAAGAGATGTGTTGATGATGTGTGTGAGTGCTGGTAAGAGTGTGGGAGAGATTGCTTGGAGAAGGTGTGATGGGATTGGGTCTAGAGGACATGTTGTAGGATGGCTGGAGAGGAGAATTTGGATACCTCTGCCTCAGTGAGTGGACAGAAGGAGAAGATGGGAGTTTTAGCAGTGGATGTGGTTGGTTGGAGGTCGTGTGTGTGTGGAGGAGAGAACTGACTACTGATTGTTCTAGTTTTGCCTGTAAAAAAAGTGGCAAAGTCATCAGCTGTTATAGAAGTGGTGGGAGGTGGTCTCTTCTGGTGACTAATCGGCTTCTCCCAAGTTCTAACAGCGACCAAGCAGTTTAAATACTTTTAACAGTCGCTGTGGCCGGCTTCTGATTAGCCCAGCCAATAGCCCAACGGAGTGCTAATAGCTCAAGACGAAACTAACACTTAGCGCAAGGAGCAAATGCAAATGACACAGGCTCCTTCTTAGCCGAGGCGCAAATTATTATAATTACCAGTAAGTGCAATCAAAAATATCAACCTCAACGAAAAAGCAGAATAGAAATAGGTAGGAAACGAAGTATTCCTTCCTAGCAGCAAGTAAATAATTTAAACAACAGATCTACCAACAAGTATTACAACAACACTTACGCGCTGCCGTCCGTCTCTTCTGGTGACTAATCGGCTTCTCCCAAGTTCTAACAGCGACCAAGCAGTTTAAATACTTTTAACAGTCGCTGTGGCCGGCTTCTGATTAGCCCAGCCAATAGCCCAACGGAGTGCTAATAGCTCAAGATGAAACTAACACTTAGCGCAAGGAGCAAATGCAAATGACACAGGCTCCTTCTTAGCCGAGGCGCAAATTATTATAATTACCAGTAAGTGCAATCAAAAATATCAACCTCAACGAAAAAGCAGAATAGAAATAGGTAGGAAACGAAGTATTCCTTCCTAGCAGCAAGTAAATAATTTAAACAACAGATCTACCAACAAGTATTACAACACACTTTAATGTTTCTCACAACAAAGGGCTAAGCAAGCGCACGACACTGGCAAGGCAATAATTAATAATTGAAATAATTATAAAATTGAAATATAATTGAATAATAATAAAATAACTGAATGCAATTCATCTGCGATTATGAATGCGATATTGCGTAGCTTGTCAGCGATCTACGGCTCTGTGTAGTAAATGCTGCCCCATCTGAAAGCACATGATGGAGATTTACTACTAATCACAGAACCGGCTTTACTGACAAGATGCACATGACAATCACGTGCGATTTATTGTGCAGCCCTACTGAAATTGTAGAAATGTGACAATAGCAGCCATTATCTATAGTAGGCTACAGAGTAACGACTCCATGCTCAGAGGAATATCAACGGTTTCCATTCACACCATGTTTTTGCAGCGGTTGAGTATTGTAGCCAATCACAGAGATGTCTGTTGAGCTCATAAATGCAAAGAACCTGCTCAACTCATCTCAAAACAAGAGCTCAATGAGATCTGCGTGCTTGTGTAAACATGATGTAAATAAGAGATTCAGTGTAGTCAGCTTCTTTATTTTGCTCCCTGAAGTGGTAATCATAAGGTGATAATTTGACCGTAACTGGAGTCTGAAGTGAATTTAACAGGGTATTGCGCTAGGTCACAGATTTTCTTTGTTTGTTTGTTTTTCCAGATTACTTTTTTCAAGGAACTAGTAAAGTAACACATTACTTTTTAATTTGCAAGAAAATATCTGAGTTACTTTTTCAAATAAGTAGCACCAGTTCCTTTGTTTTCCATGTAGTGACTGACAGCTCTCCTGTCCTCATGTTGAGAGAAATCAGGAGTAAGTGCAGAGGCATTGTGTGTGACCATGATTTTACTGTAGTTCTAGACTAAATATCAACATGCATTTACTCATCTCACTGCACAAAAACAGATTTGGTATTCTTCAAAATGAATGGTGAAATGCATACTTAGAATATGATGCAAACCTGCAGTAAATAAACGTTAAAAAACACAAATATCCTTTATGTATTTAATTCCCATTTTATTAACCAGTGTCTTTGCTATTGACACTTGATCCAATTCAACCATACTAATAAGCAAAAATTACTTTTTAGATAAACATAACATTTGTGTTTGTAGTGCAGATCTGGTAGTTGTGACTTTTAAGTTCATAGTGCATTCTACAGCTCATCACAACTTCGAGGAAAATTTGGTTCCCCATGACCCATTTAAAGTTTTAAAAGATTATTATTTATTCACACCAAAGAACAACAGTCATGTTTACAAACCTGTACTAATTCTTCTTTATTCCATTGATTAAAAAAGAATTGTACTGGTCAGTAAACACATGACTGTTTGCTTCTTCTGCAGGTGTGAAAGGAGAAAGAGGACCGAAAGGAGAGAAGGGAGAGCGTGGAGACAAAGGAGGAAAACAGGTGAAGATTTTGTACATTCAGATGGTAAATATGAACATGCAGCTAGCTAATTTTATATGTTTTTCTCTCTGTTAATATTATAAATCGCTACATTTTAACATTGCATTTATATGTTTTTACTACATATGGTGCCTAGTGTAAGTATTTTGTTAATATATGTTAAAGGGGTCATAACACACACAGTTTCACCCAATCTCATGTTAATCTTGAGTACCTATAGAGTAGTTCTGCAACCTTCATATCTCCAAAAAGTCTTTAGTTTTATCATATTTATAAAAGAAAGATACAGATTTACATTTCTTTCCAAAAAAAGCTTGAGCTCCTGGAGGCGTGCCGTGTGGCGGAGCTAAAGAGTGACAAGCACTTGCGCCGATTGCAACAAAACAGAGACATTTGATGCCGTTTCACTTACCGTCTGCAGTTCTGAATCATGACTGGGATCTTTATAGCTAGGACTGCTCCATCTTTCAGTATCAAACGATGTGCAAATCCAGCGTTGAACTGGGCCTTGTTTATAAAACGTTCCTCAACAAACACACTTGCAAAACTCCTTTGCTGCCCTGGAAAAACAAACTGCATCCACTGTTCACGTAACGCTGGGTTCTTCGGGAAGCTGAACAAGGTTATCTTTCCCTTACAACTAAAAGAACACTTCTTTAGAGACATTCTTCCCGAGCGAGTCCCATGCAGCAGTGCAGCCGAGTGAAGCGTGTTGATGGCGCTCTTGCTCTCGCTCTGGTCGACGCAGTGCACGGGCACGTGCTTCCGGGAGAAATGTCCATATGAGGAGTTCCACCCTCGTCTATGTCAGCAAGAACCACGATCGAAAAAAAACTCTCCGAAACTTGTACGTACAAATTATTTTTTGAAACTTTGTCCATGCTCAGGGAATCCAACTCAGTAACAGTGTAAACAGCTCTGAATGCATGAAACAGCACTGTACCCCCCCCCCCCCCCCACCCCCCTTTAATGTCATGCATTTGTAATGATTCTATTCCTTGAGACTCACCTATATTGTGAAGATTTTTGTTCAAAAAATAAATAAATAAATAAATAAAATAAAATAAAAATATTGTAATAATGACCATTTTTCACCCTGTCTCCAACCCTCTAACTGAAACTTTTTGTTTGGGACCGCTTGCCTCCATGATTACATCCGTAAAATAGTTTTAAAATCTCCAGATGACAACAATGAAATTGTCCCGAAAACATATTAGGCATAATTTGGGTAGGCATTAATATGGTTCAGCCATTAACTCACCTCATGTCATCAGAATTTTGTTCATCTTCAAAACACAAAATGAAGATATTTTTAATGAAACCTGAGAGATTTCTGTCACTCCTTTAAAAAGTTTATTCTACCAAACCTTTGATGCTTCAAAAGTTCATGATGACATAATTAAAAAATCATATGGATTAAGCAATTTAATCCACATTTTCTAAAGAGACACGATCACTTTATATGATGATCAGATTTAATATAGGCTCTTATTCTCATATAAACATTGATCAGCGCACACACATTAGAGCATCGAATGTGATGTTTAAAAGTGAAACATCACCAACGAATGGTCTTTTCACACCAAAAGTGAATCGAATAAGCAGCAGACTAAAGGAAACACTATAGCAGAAGGTTCAACATAAGCGCACCTTTCAGCAGAGTTGGCAAGTCATGAAATCACTTAGTAGGATGGTAATTTGCCATGGGTTACCTCTGGAATTTCTAAGGGGATTTAGAATATAGATTTATGATTTAGAAGTAAATTAAAGTATATGGTTATTAGGCTTGAAGAGTCATTCCTATTTTATTCTAACATATAAAGACTGCAAAATCTGTCTGATTTGGTAAGCACATGAGCGTTTTATATTGGCTCATATTGGCTGAATGTTCAGTGGCTTAGTGTAGATAGTTTTGATGCAGAAAATCTTGCTTGTGATTTATGACATTTAGGGGCAGCTGATTGTGGTGTAAACATACATTTAGTACTATATGCAATAGACGATTTAGATTGGAAAGGTTTTTTTTTTTTTTTTTTTGAAAGAAAGGGTGCTCTTTCTAGAATGTAGAATATGGTTAGAGTAAAACAGAGCGTGAAGACCAGGTTTTGTATAGCTGTGTAAGATTTTGACTTATTGATTTGATTATTCGGAGCTCAGGAGTGTTTGAGACGAATGAGAGGAAGACACAGGTTGAGTGCTAACAACAGCATTAAATGTAGTGGGGCTAGGCTAATGTTTTGAAACTTTACTTATGTAAACAATGTGCTATGATGGCTGGGAGGTAACTGTATCCATATGGGGTGAGCAGGTCATGTTCGTGAAGTCATTTCATATTTGCCATGGTTCAGAGAGCATAAGCATATGAACCGAACAAAACTCAAGTCATTATTACCTGATAATTCCCCTCTCAAACAGCACCTTGAGTCTAGTTAGCATTATTTATTTAATGCCCAGCATGCGTGTATGTGTAGTAGCCAAATGTAACATACTGTGTCTATAACAGCAGATTGTTTGGAACGAATGTTGAAAGTAAGTAAATAATGACTGAACTGTTATTTTGACATCAATAACAATTGCAATTAAAATGGTAGAAATAGTATGGTGGATATAAGATCTAATAATGGATTGTTGTACATTCAGACTCATGCACACAATCCAGCTAAATGCGCTTGTCTTCTGTGTGCTTATTCACATTCTGTATGCACACTGTACTTAAAGCCTTTATGTATAATACATTATAAAGGTATTCATAATGTATGTTGTAATCCATGATATATTTTCAGAAATAATGGTAAATATTAATAATAATATAAATATGTATTTACATATAATATTGTAAGTATTATAATCAATTATAACTGTGGTTACAATAAGTCATGAGTGCACCTTAA
Source organism: Spinibarbus caldwelli (assembly GCA_039654775.1). Taxonomy (NCBI): domain Eukaryota; kingdom Metazoa; phylum Chordata; class Actinopteri; order Cypriniformes; family Cyprinidae; genus Spinibarbus; species Spinibarbus caldwelli. The sequence continues at coordinate 32 of JBCAMP010000200.1, read as the reverse complement.
GGTGCATTACAAGGCATAAATAATGCATTAAA